>JABUQX010000894.1:0-19616 GCA_015478945.1 Trachelipus rathkii
TATCAGTAAGTTAAACATTTTATTAATTTGAGTAACCTATAAGATGTAAGTAATCATACTTTACTTACTTTTTACTATTAAAAATATTTACTATTTGCCAATACTTCATTTTCTACTTATCTGCATACCCAAGAAGTTTATCAAGATCATTTATTGAATAAATCTTATTATGCATCCTTACTCACTAATATTCCTAACTGAAGACAGTGGTCACCAATATTAATTGGTGGCTCCACTGCTATAGGTAAATCTTATTTGAAGACATTAGAGTCTAGCAAAAATATAAGAATGAACATATTGTAAAATTACAGTTTTATATTATTATATTCATATCTTCAAAAGTAAATAATCCCAATAATTCCACTAATCCCACTACTACAGGAATTTACTATAAGATTTTCTATTTGGGACATTTTCTAAATAGGATTTATTCACTTATTTTTTCTGGAACCACCAACCCCTCTTTTTTATGTGCAATTTTTGATAATAACATCTGTGTGTTTTTTTTCTATTTTGTTTATCTGATATTAACCACTCTTTATAATCCTTTAATCCAACCATGTACAACTCCACCTACACCACATTGCAATATACGTTTTATTCCTATGCATAATTTATTCAATATTCCCTGAGCATTAAGGCTTTGTCTATAAAAGCCTGCCTATAAAATCATTCAACTCTATACTCTTCACGGTTACTAAAATTAGCTCAAGTCCAGTTTAATATGTATTCCATATAAATTCTTAAAAAGGTTTAATGTGCTGACATGACCTTAAAAATTACCGATTTTGAATACCGTACTGGAGTCATACAAACCTCGTTTTCTTCACTATCATAAAAATATATTTATATCTCTCTATTATAATAGGTCATTTTCAATACATTCTTGGTTGTCGTAGTCGTTACTATTACAGAGATGTAAAGCTAGCTGCCGTTATTACCAGATTTTCTTTATAACCTTTATTTCTTTATCAAGAGAAGTCGCACAAACATCAATAATTTAACAATAATCGCAGTCTATCTGGTTACTATATATATATCAATATTAGTTATATAGATCGCTTAAAAATCATAATATACATAAGTGCCTTGCAATTGCTGAATACTACCTACTTACTTTTATCAGTAATTCTACCATATATATATCCTCATCAGAGCCTCTAGCTTGAACTTATTCCTGTTGAAATTAATAATATGGTTAATAAATCGATTTAATATCTTTATTACTCGTATTCAAAGATTCAAATATTTCTGAAGGTTCATTATTTGTTACATATGTATACAATTACTATTAGTTCTCATCATAAAACTATTATACTATCTATTTCTATTTGTCCGAAAAAAGGGAGTCATCATCTCCCCATCCAAACAAAATGTTGACTCAATTTTAACGATTCTTATCTGAACACTAAATTTTCATCAATTTTAATTGGACGCAAATGTCCTATTCTTACTTTCATAATTCATAAAAGCTAAAAAAACTTTTTCAGGTCCTTATCTTATTACTATTCCTTCCTAAATTAATTTCTGCCTCTCTTACCTTGCCTTTCTTTAAATTGTGAACGATAAGGTTGTAAAAATTGTTAACTCTACATTAAATTTTCTATATATCAATTATTCCCTATTGGTTCTTTTATCTTCAACTCTAGCTGTAAAACCGAATGTGAGATTTTCTATTATAATTTTTATCTCTGTATAATATTTTAAAACATGTACTTTTCATTGATTTTCTCTCTTATCTCTGTTCCACCAAACAGGTTTTCTCTTCACCACCCAAATGGGTTTATCATTAAAACATACTAACTGAATATTCATCAAAATTTGCTAAAATGTTCCCATATTATAAAACAGTTTTGGTTTTAAACACTTTATCCTAGTCAATCTTATACTAAGCATGTCTCGAAATTTGGTAAAATCACTATTTGGGAAATCTACAATCTTTTCTTTATTATACTTGCAATTTGGGCTTGGATGTTATATCCATGTTAAATCAAATTATATTATGGTCAGTAATTCCTAAATTCTCCTCAACTCTAACCTCATCCATTATACTTTCATTGTTAGTTAATATAAGTCTTAACAGTGCATTGTATCTTGTAGGTTCATGGACCATCCGGCTCAAAAATTGGTCTATTATACAATTTATAAATAACTACTATGATCCATATTAGACAAGGAAAACATTGAATGCCAGGAAATTAAAATCAACCATTATGACTACCTTTTTCTTTATTGTGGCATGCTGTCTCTATTTCTTTCACCATATCCACGTCTGATTCTTGGCTCTGGCCAGGAGGTCTATAAAATGCCCATACTCTCTATGATTTATTGTACATATGAACATCTACCCACACAGATTCAACATCATGATTAGTTTTAATATCAGTCATTAACACAAATGAATTTTAATGGTAAAAAGTATAAGGTTCTTCACCTGTCTACTCAAATAAAAGATTTAATTACAATATGAATAGGGATTGGCTCGAGTCTGTAAACCAAAAGATTTAAATGGAAAGAAGAGATAGGAAGCAAAGAAAGTCTACAAATGTACCAAAGATGGAAAATAGGAATTGAAGAAAGCTCAGATTACGACAACTCCTTCTACTCTGTGATACTTTTCAGGGCCAGATCCAATACTTTGAACCTAAAATGGAGAAACAGGTTCTCAAATAGCGAAATTAACTGTGACATATGTGGAGTTGAAGAAGACCTGATACACTTCATTTGTATCTGCCCAGAATATGAAGATCTTAGAATTAACTCCATAGAACTACAAAGACCACATGCAGAAGACCTAAACGAGGTTGCTGGGAGATGGCTATTTGAATCTCACAACATAGAGGAAGTTAAATACATTTTGGGGAAGATGTGGGGAAGAAGAGAAAAAAAGGATGTCTTCAACAAAGACAATAACAATGGTGATGATGAAAAACCAGGAGATAATATTAGTAAAATTGCAAGGAATAATAATAATAATAATAATAATAATAATAATAATAATAATAATAATACTATTAAGTGTAAAAATAAAATAAGTGTAATAATAAAATAAAATAATAAATTAATTAATAATAATATTTATAGGGATAAGAATTAGTGGTGGTAATGATAGAGCCACTGGTAATATTGAGAAAGGTGCTATTATTTATAAGACAAATAAATAATCTATAAAAAAAAAATGCATCAAAACTTTATAATAAAAAGGTGATGTTGGCAGTGCTGAAGTCACTAGAGGTTGTTATATAGTTACCAAAATTGAAAATTATTCTCTTAAGTTGATATATATATATATATATATATATATTTTTTTATTATTATTGTCTTTATATTAAATGTCCTATGCTACCTCAAATAAATGAATGTCTGTGAATGTAGAATAAACCATTTATTTTTATATTTTTTATAGAATTTAACAGGAATCTTAGGAAAGTGCATGTACTCCTTTTAATCTCATTAATTGTAAGTTTGTATAACTTTGTTGTTTATTTTATCTTTATATAATTTAATAGAAATTTCAGAAAAGTATATTTAGATAGTTAAAATAGATATATTAAATGAACACTCCTAGTCACATAGGGCCAGTTTATAAATGTACTATTTTATATAGTTTTATTTTATAATGATTTATCCTTATTTTATTTTATTTCAATTTCTTTTCTTTTTTTTGTTTTATATATTTACTAAGTTTTCATAAATATATTTATATCTATTATATTTATGTATAGCTGTATTTAGTATTTTTGAGTATTTTTTACATATTTTATTTTTTATTCAAATTTTTTATTTTTTTTCTTAAATTTCATTTTATTTTTTATTTTATTTTGTTTTACTTTATTTATTTTATTTTATTTTATTTTTGTGTTTCATATGTAGGTTATGGGTTTTATTTTATAATGATTTATCCATATTTTATTTTATTTTATTATAGCTTATTTCATTTTCTTTTATTTTCATTTATTTATTTTCTTGTTTTATATATTTAATATGTATGTAGCTATATATTTTTTTTACTTTATTTTATTTTATTTTGTCTTATTTTTGTTTCATATGTATATTATTTTCATACTGTATATTCATTTACTTATATTTTAATTAATTTTAATGTCAGTCATTAACACAAATGAATTTTAATGGCAAAAAGTGTAAGGTTCTTCACCTGGCTACTCAAATAAAAGATTTAATTACAATATGAATAGGGATTGGCTCGAGTCTGTAAACCAAAAGATTTAGGTATGATTATAAGCAATAATCTCAAAGTGGTTAACCAGTGTTTGGAAGCAATTAAAAAAGCTAATAAGATGCTAGGTATAATAAATTGAAACATTGTTTAAAAAGGTAAGAAAGTTATAAGTAAGCTATATAATTTAGCTACGGTAGGCCAGTATTAGAGAATTGATCACAAGTTTTCCCCCTATTCAAGAAAACAGATATGCTGGAGTGCAACATAGAGCAACAAGGATGATTCCTGGGTTTGAGGGTAAGTGCTATAAGGAGAGGCTAAAAGAGTTAAGAAAGTTTTCTGCAGAAAGGTGATTTCCAAGAGGGGACTAATACAAATCTGCAAAATATTTACACTACACATCTATTGATAATATCGAGACCTATAAATTCTTTGTAGTACACCATAGACAGGATAACATAAGAATATTAAGAAGGCATGCCATCTTAAGGTAAGAAAACATTCATTCAGAATAACAGGTTTAATAATTTTTAGAATGGTTTGCTGCAAGAGATTGCTGAGTGACTTGCTTGCAATATTTAAGAAAGGATTGAATGGGTATATGGATGGTTCAGGCATCATATATATTTTGACTAAGAAAAGTTGGCGGCAGGTTATTAGTAAGTCGAGGTAAAACTGCATGTTATAACTAGCAACATGACAATAAAACTTAAAGTTGTTATGTGGTTAACATGTACCTTAGCTATAGTTTTTGCTTTTAACAGTATTTGGTATATATATTATATTAGCCTTTATATAGGATAGACAAGCCTTAGGGACAATGTTTTGAAATGCTTATGTATAATATAAAATATTTCTGTATATATAAATATTTATTAGGGTATAGCATGGGGTAATAGTAGTGCAGAGGGGTGTCACTTCCTATTTTTATGAAAATCACAGGTTATACTCTAAAAAAAAAAATAATAAAGAATAGTGTGACGAAAATCAGCAGTCTCTTTGGGAAAAAAAAGTTACAGCCTCTCAAAGTTTGAATTTTCCCATATGATTTTCTTATAAAAAAAATAAAAATAAAAATAAAAATCACAGGATATACCAAAAAATAATAATGAAGCTTAAAAATGAAAATAATTTAAGTCTTCAGGGGGAAAAAAAATGACACCCTCTCAAAGTTTAAAATTTTCCTATAGGCTTTCTTATTAAAAAAATTAGTAGGCCTTGTGCTCGTTTTAGGGGCATCCTAGTTCAGGTTATGAAAATTTTGTTAAATATACATAGATTTGCTCTGTGTATGCCTAAGAAAACTTATTATAACCTGAACTAGAGAGTCTGAAATGAGACCTAACCTTGATGGATCAAAAATGAAAAGTCTGAGAGTTTTAACAACTTTGAGAGGCTGTAACTTTTTTTTCCCTAAAGAGACCGGCGATTTTCATTATTCTTCATTAGTATTTTTTTAGGAGTATATCCTTTGATTTTCATAGAAATCATGGGTGATGCCCCTCTGCACTACTATAAACCAGTATGAAATGTACATGTTGCATGAGCAAGTGTTTGATAAATATTTACTAGTTTGACTGGGACAATCTTGATAGGCCCATGTAGCTTCTTATTCTCTCTTTATTACCTATGTTTTATTTAGTGATTAGTCCACCCACCCCAAAAAAGTCATGAAAGCTTGGCTGTTTCTGTAAATTTTAATTTCTGCTACCTCAAACAAATTATGTTAAATGAATTTTAAACTTTATTTTGCATTTACTTATTTTAAGGCCCTTGCATTGTATTCAGAAAATATGGCGAATGTAAACATTACCAAAATTTTTTCTTATTATTATTAAACACTTCAATACATGAAATTTCATGAATATTAAATACCACCAGTAAAAAATCTAAAATTCATTATTGGCTCACTGTAATGTACACTATGTAAATTAAATATTTTTTAACATTCTTAATAAGTTATAAACATCTTCCTTGAAACTTTCTCCTTAAACTGCGAAGCCGTTTTTAAATATTTAAATACTAGCATACCTTTAACACCAACCAAACGAGTTCCTTTCATTTTTTCCTTCTACGACAGCTAAAAAAAAAATTCTCTCATTTAGACTAAACATAATTAAAATAGCATAGGTTTACGACAGTAATTCACGACAATAATAAGATTTTAAGGGATCGCATATTTCTGAGAATGCAAAATTAACTATGTATTAATTTTTGAACGATGAATGAAATATTTAAGCTACAATAAATTTCGGATCTGGTACCGACATTCTAAACAATCCATTCTGGTGAATTTCTGGGTAGCGGTAAAATCGAGTATATTTATCATTTCGATATTATCGCTACGATAATTATCATAGTAAAAATATAATTAAAATTATATTTATACTATGTAAATATTATTAAATTGTGTTTTCAGTGATAATATGGAATAGGAAATTTTATCAGGATGAGTAAAAAGTGCACAGGAAAAATATTTTGCTTTAAGTAGATGACATTTCACACCATACATCTTTAATTGTGAGGTGAATCAAAAATGTACAGATAAAAGTATTTTGCTCTAACCTGATAAGATTTCACTATACACACATGTAATTTTCTTTATTTTTTATTAATAATCTAAATTTACCATATATTTAATAATCTCAAGAATTCTAGTGAATAAATACTTTTATATTACAGCATTTATTTATCGATATTTACCGATATTTACAAAAAGAATCAGAATCGTTTATACCTAATAAGCAGGTTAAAAGTGTTGCCAACATCATTTCAAAGAAATAGCAAAGTAAACTTTTGAAATAGTTTTATAAAGCTAGCCGATTCAAAATTGTTGTGTTGGTAATGCTAATTATATCAAAATGTTTCTAATTTTTTTTTTTTCGTAAATAAAGCCGTTTTCAATTTTGAATTTGTGCACGAATTTTGTACGTTTGTTTACAAATATTTTGATCAGATGTTGTGACTTATGATGGATCACGTGGTTTTGGAATAAACAGAAATAAAAAAAAAATAACAAATGGTTTTTATTACAAATAAAATGGTTTTTATTACAGAAATAAAAAAAAAATAACAAATGGTTTTATTATTACAAATAATTGATCAACTATTCTGAATTTCTGATGGAGTTTATCGATTTGGAAGAAATTAGATTTAAAGCTAATTTTATGAATGTAACATTCATTAAATCGAACGACCTACTACGCCGCCATCTTGTTTGTTTACATTTTTTCATAAGCATTTCCCTAAATTCGACAAGCACGGGAAATAGCAACCTTGCAGAATTTAGGAAATTCCTTACGTTTGGTGAGCATTTTCCTAAATTTGTGCTAAATTTGAAAAAATCGAACCAAAACTTTAGCATTTCTTACGTTTCGTAAGCAAAAATGCAAAATCGAAAACGGCTTAAGGTAATCACCTATATGCAAGTAAATTTTTATTTTAAGTAATTAGTTATCGAAATATCAGATAACCATTTGGGTAACTGTGCTATTTCCAGTGTCAGTTTTACCAGACAAATGCATACCAAAAGAATTATAATGTTATGAATTAAATCTTAAACATTCACCTTTCAAGTATACAGGGAAACGATATGAACATTCAAATTTCTTTTACCGTTACAACTTACAAGCTGCAAAAATGTTGGATCTGAAAAAAATCTAAATAAAAAGAAATAGAAATGTGTATCTCACACAATATGACAATTATGCATGCTCTGAAATCTTCATATTTGATCAAATGAATAATAAAATAGTTATGACGATTATTAAATTAGAAATGGATATATTTTTTAATTGAACTTTGCCACGAATTGGTAGCTGGGAGCGAAAATCGCATAGTTGTTTTTATTCATAAATGTTTTATCTTTGTATATTTCAACGTTCAAGTCATATCGACAAATTAAAAAGGTTTTTGCTGGCTGACTGTTCATTTTAGTCGAAGTATATTGATTTTCTTTAAATGTAAAGTTAATAGTATACAAACTAAAATAGACAGAAAACTCTCGAAATAGACGCTTTAGACTTAGAGCTTGCCAAATACTGATGTGGCGCTTTATTTGGTTCATTTCGGATGAAAATGTCGAAAATAATATGCTCAAATTTCACTTTCTAGTTTCAGGTATCAATACCAAAGTTTACTTTGCCAATACCAAGATCAAAATTTAAACTTGATTCCAGGGACACTTCGTTTTGAAGAATCTTTTAGATCTTTACAAAATATTTACCTTGAGATGCATCCATAGTATAAATATAATTATAATTATAGTACTTCAATGAAGAGGTGGCGCCAATTTTTACTTCGAGCTGAGCCCAATTTTCACCCCCCCTAAAAATGAACATAAAATTCGGAATTTTCAGCCGATTTTGACCCTATAAACACCAAACTGTAGCTTTATCTGATCTCTAAAACGTCGTTTTCGAGTGTTTTCTGTGTCTGTAGTCATGTATTGCTTTGGTATTTTCATTTTTTCAAAACCTATGTTTTTGACATTTGTCGAAACTCCTCCTAAACTATTCTTGGAATAAATATTCAACTTGAAATATACCAAAGATTGGACTGGTTACTAAAAATAAGGCTGTAGGAACATAAATTTTGATTACTTATACCTCCCATTATTGCTTGACGCATTGGATGTCAGATCTCTCTTCAAAACCCTACGTACTTTTGGTGACGTTTGTTCGGAATGAATAAATGGCTCATTTTTTTCCTGTGTTTATCCGCCAAATGCAGGAACAACCGTGATTTACGAAAACAGACAGACCGCTAGCCACGACGCGATGCACATTTCTTTACTTAGAATACATAATTCCTGGTATTATGCAGTAGCTTATATGGATTTGTCGTCTTGGACGAAAAAAGGCGGTGAAGAAAATTTTGGGGGAAATTTTTAAAAACGTTGCTTTGAAGTACTAGTACAAGGAACTATTGATGTATTAAAGGTGTATCTCGCCAGATTATACCAATGGGCCTTAAAAATTTGACGTGATCGGATAGAATCAGAAGATGAAATAATCATTGATTTTCACTTATTTCTCGCCAAGGATTGAGAAATTAATGAAGCTAATGAAATATTATATTGTTTTTTTCACTACTTATTCGACAAAAAATAAATTTTCAGGGCTTGCTTCATAATAATCGGGAGAATACACCGTCTTTACTCCGATAACTTGTTTTTCTGTAATATGTTAAAATCTAGAAGTTTTTCTACAAGTACTCTAAGAACATTCGTCCATCCCCACAGTCTTCTCTTTCTTTAAAAATTTCTTCCAAGAAGACAAATCCAAAAGACTATTGCATGCTACAAAGCCCGAATGTCAGATAAAAGTTTAAAAAATGGTTCATCTCTCCCAAACTACGAAATGTCCTCGAAAACTTATCATGCAGATTCAGTGATAAACAAAAGAAAAAAACCGTATTTTTCAATTTGAAAACCCCAAAATACGTCAGAGTTTTTGAACCAATCGACCAAATGCTCAAAGATGTATGGGTACCACACATATCAAAAATTCTGTTTCCTACACTTTTTAGATTAATAGATCCAATCTTTGTATATTTTCAACGCTTTGCAAGCTCATTTCCACAAAATTGTTGGAGGATCCAGTTTTCTGGAGCAAATGTCAAATTTAGGTGTTTGAACAAATTTTGCAATACTCAAAGCAGATATTACGAGACGTACACGCCCTTATTTTTCGAAAACGGCTTTTTAGACGCCAGAAAAAGCTAAGCCTTCCCTCTATAGAATATTCAGAGACAGCCTTTATACAGTCCAAATTTTATGTCCATTTTTTTTTTTTGGGGGGGGGTAGAAAATTAGGATCAGCAAGAAACAAAAATTGGCGTCAACCCTGTTCAGTTCAATGTCATATAATGTAATATTCGGACCATCTTGCGTGTGTGTGTGCACTGTACTTTTCGCTGGGCGCACATAAGATTCCCTCGCACACAAGAGAAACAAATTTACACAATTGGCTTTTGTATATAGCAAACTTTTTAGTTTTTATCCAATCATAAACATATTTTTAGTATTTATCGTGGTAAAAAATATTTGAAGGAAAATGACTAATATTTTTTTTCTATATAAAAATCGTTTATTTGATAAATGTTTGAAAACATCATAAAGTGGACAAGTCCAATTAAAAATTAATTTAGATATTCCTTTATATTATTAAGAATGAAAGAAAGAAAGATGTTGACTCGGAATTTAGTCCAGGTTTGCAACATAGTATAATGCACCCATAAACTCTATCATGAAAATAAATATAATTTTTTAATTCTCCTAACAAATTAAATGTTATCAGTATTATGGCAATATAATTATGAGTATAGATAATTATATAATTTTTCAGTCAGGAACTTGAATCTCTCTCCTCTCTCTCTCTCTCTCTCTCTCTCTCTCTCTCTCTCTCTCTCTCTCTCTCTCCCTATATACGCGTATACGGTATATATAATATAGTACTATTTATCATATACTTTATACACCCATAAGTCATATTCCTATTTTACCATATGTATACATTAATATTATATGATTATTTATACCACTGACTTAGCACGGTAATATTTATAGTTATATTCCGTATAGTATATATATATTAGGATGTGAACGAACAGCGTTCCCGGCCGGAAACTTCCGGCCGGAACCTCAATTCGTTGCAGTTTTGTGTGTTTAACCTTTGCGAGCGGTGTTTTTGGCGTTTTCTCCAAAATTGTCGTTTTTAAGAGATTATATTTTTTATTTTAGTTTACTCCCAGTATGATTATGCACTAAAAAATAATATAGAGAAAAATGATATATGTGAACCAATAATATCATGAAAAATGGACTTATCGCACTCTGCTCTTGTATACTCATCGAAAAGCTTTAATAATTATTTTACATGAAACAATATTTGTTCACACTCAAATTTACTTCCACTAGAACCGGCCTCATAGTCTGCTATCTATGCTTCAATTTTTTGTACACTCTCTTAATAGAGATCTTCTTTTATTTTTAGATATTTTTTAGACAAGATATCTTGAATTTTTTAATTATAATATTTATAAGAATTTTCATAATACATTATATACCTAATAATAATAAAAGTTTAGTAATCTGGTTATTTAGTTTAATTAAATTTAATGATTATCAAGTCACTAATATATATTATATGAGAGCACCCTCAAGATGTTATAAACTATAATACTTTATTATACTGTAATATTAATACTATTATAAGTAGCATATCTATAAGTATATATATATAATATATATCATTATGTATAATCATTCGAGGTTTATATAATAGTATATAGTATTATGTATACTATATATATATAGTATATATATAATATATATACTGTATATATATATATATATACTACTGCCATATATACTATATATATTTATATATATAAGTATATATATAGTATTATATATCATACTCATATAATAATACTACTACGTATATATAGGTATATAATATTTATAATTATAATATATAATTATAATATTATATACTATATATCCACTATACATTACGATACTTATATTTATAATATATAATATTATATATATAATATATGTATAATACCCTATTATATATATATATATATATATATGATTATATATACAGAGTGGGGCACATAAAATCGGCCTCATCTTACGAAAAAAGGAATATCAATACATAAATCTACCGACCTACGTCGTACGTCAGGTCTAATCTAAATAAGTAGTATAGTAAAAGGACAATAATAGGACACCTTTTACCTACGGTTTAATTAACAGAGCGGGAGATTTAAAGTCTATGTTCGAATGACTCCGGTAAGAACAAAGCAAAGTTCTGCACGTTTAAGCATGTTATTAAAACTTTTCTCAATACACGTTGTGGAATGTTGGAAAATTCTTGACGTATGTTGTTTTCAATGTGTCAATTGTTCTGCGATTGTTGTGGTAGATCTAGATTTTAGAAATCCCCACAGGAAATAGTAGCATGGTGAGAGGTCGTTAGACCGGGGAGACCACAAAACCCTTGCTGATGGTCCTTTCCTCTGTGAAAACGGTATGTATGGTAGTCAATGACAGATCCGACGTATGGCAGGTGTCCCCATCTTGCTGGAAATAGGCATAACGCTTTTCGTTTGGAGTTAACTGTGCAGAGAAATCACTATAGACCTGTAGGTAAACATTGGAATTCACAGTTTCATTGAAGAATATTGGACCGTGTATTCTGTTACCAGCAAAAGAGCGCACACACAACACACCAATTTTTTAAATCGTTTGTAATTGGCATTGAATGGGACTCGTTGGGTTCTCTGGTAGCCCAGTCTTGTCGACCCAGTTTTGGGAATTTAACGTACACCGACATATGAAACAAGCTCATCCGTTGGAAAAGAAGGAGAAAGACGATCAACATTTCCCCCAGCAAACATTCTCTAGCAACCACATTACGAGTAATTTAAAGCTTCACCCACTTAGTCCAGCCTTCTTTCCCACGTATTCTGCCTGATGAACAACACCCATCACACGTAGGGTTCTCATTTTTAAGCATGAAGGGAAGGCTTGACATTGATCTGCATGATACTCCACATTGTTGTGATAACCGTCGTGTACGGTCGTAGCACAATCTATTATTAGATTGTGGTCCGCATAGGTAGTTAGGTAAATATTTTATTGCAATAATCATTTTTTTTTTTACGTAGATGGGGCCGGTTTTATGTGCGCCCCACTCTTGTATATATATATGTATTATACTATATATTATATATATATAATAATATATATATATGATATCTATATATATATATATATATAATATATATATTACTACTACTACTAGTATATATATAATACTATATATATATATATATATATATATTATATATTATATATAATATACCGTGCTCATATATATATATACTATATATATATTTATATATATATATATACTATATAATATATATATATAATACTATATATATATATATATACTATATATAGCTATATATATAGTATTATATATATATACTATATATATAGTGTTATATATATATTATATGATATATTAAGTTTTTTTTATAATATCAGCTGTATAATAATTCCACAAGTTTTTCTCACCCTTTTTTTTTTTTTGTTTATTAAAAATGACTTTTAAACAACATTGGATAGAATTTTCTGGTATAATGTATAGATGAAATTGACTTATCATTAATAGCGTAATAGCTACGGATTAATATTAATTTATTATGCTAGAAGAAAAAAAAGTGCCTAAAAAAAATACAAAATAAAAAAAAACATGATTTTTGTAATTAAAAAAAATACGTAAAAAAAATCAGTTGGTTAAATATTTGATTCTTTTTTGTGCCAATCTGCTCTCGAATCTAGACCTGGGGATAAACAATTGTTAGTCTTAAACCAGGGTATTATTATTATTATTTATTATTATTATTATATTATATTATTATTAGTTATTACTATTATTATTATACATACCTATTAATATATTATTTTCTTAGTATTATTGTCCATTGTAATCTTATTATTCTCATTACTGTAAATTTGTATTTCTGTAAAAAAAAAAAAAAAAAAAAAAAAAAAAAAAAAAAAAAAAAAAAAAAAAAAAAAAGAAGAAGAAATTAACTTTAAAGCAGAAACTACTACAAAACAAAATATTAAATATACTGTTTAAGCAAAATATTTTAAAAAAAAAAAAAAAAAAAAAAAAAAAAAAAAAAAAAAAAAAAAAAAAAAAAAAAAAAAAAAATTTTAAATAACATTCCACATCCTTCTTGACTTAAAATTGAACGTTATTTGAAGTTTTGAAATGTCTGTAGTGTAAGAAAATAAGTTGCTCTCCATGTTGTGGAGTTAAACGTCATCTCTTATCCTCAAACACGTTACCCGCTACTGAAAAAAAGCTTTTTAAGATCTTCAGAACTTTCGTTAGTTATGTTGGTTGGTTACTTAATAAATTCGCTGACCATACAGAAAGTTTGGCCTACAGAAAGAACTAAGAGCTCACAGTATGGATATGACAGATGCCAGATACTTCTAGAGAGACTCCACTTGTTATCAGACCAGTGGCGTAACTAAGGTCAGTTGCGCCCCCCGCGACTTATTTTGTGCGCCCCCTTTAGTCATGGACGAGGTGGATAGAGTTTTTGGAACTTAATTGAATAACAAAAAAGTTTTCTTGTTCATATCAAAGAAAAAATCACATTAGCCATTACAAAAGAACCAGAGTGTATTACAATGAAAACCAATAAGGTTTATAATATAATATAGTATATATATAATATAGTGACTATAACCTTTCATACTTTAGTATATTAATATTTTACCCTCGATAGTATAAATGATATATAATATAATAATATTATATATATTATATATATTATACTATATATATTATATTATATAGTATATATATATAATATATATAACAGAGTGCTGCGCATTTTTTAAAACACTTTTACATTTACTGTTTATTGGTAAAGTTAAAGAAAAAAACTGTACTTAATAAACAACAGTCATTGTTCAGTTACTTTTTTAACTTTGACATTAATAGTCTTCTAAATGCCTCATTATTCCCCTTCGTCTCTTTGCATCACAAATGGTTCGCACTAATTTCTCCAAGTCCAGTGTGCGAGCCCGATCATGATCCTAATATATAATATAATATATATATATATTATAATATTATATATAAATATATTAATATATATATAATATATATATATATATATATATAGTATATATATATATATATATTATATATATAATATATATAATATATAGTTATATAATATATATATATATACTTATTCTGCCCCTGGCCCACCTTAATTGGAGGGCCACACTGCTTCCAGGAAGCCGGCTGTCGCCACTGCGGCGATTCGACGGGCGAGGATGAAGATAGAGGAAGTCGCGGGCGGGTTGCTCGAGAGCAGAGCATCCCAGAAGGAGGTGATCGTATTTGTGCTCGTTTGGAATTGTGACTATCTGGTTGCAAATGGGGGATGTGACATTGTCTAGTTTGTATCTATTATTTATATGCATGAGTTTTGGGTGGTGACCTGATTAGCTCCGGGCTAGGTCCATTTGGCCTCTTCTGGACAGCGTTTCTTCTCTAGGGGGAAGGTTTTGGGGAGGGGGTGTTTAATAAATTGTTATTTGGGCGGTTTTGTAGGTATATGTTGGTTAGATAAGTATGGATATGTGTAATCCATGACCTATTGGGAGGGGGCGGGGAAATTATGTTGTAAGTGTTGTAATAGAATTGAGCTGGGGGAGGATTTTAGTCTTTGTCGAGGAGGATTGGATAGAATTTGGTGACAAGGGTGGGTTGGATTTCGGGTTTTCTGAAAGAATTGAGTTCCCACCATCTCCAGGTGTGTGGAGATGGGGACGATGGAGGTTTCATTGTGTAAATGTTGGATTCGGGTGGTTTTAGTGCAACCTGTGATAATTCTGCGGGCTGTATTTTGAGAGATTTGTAATTTATTTGTGATCGATTTTGATAGTGCTGGGAACCATGCTGGTGAGGCATAGTTTAGATTGTTCTAAGAAATTGTTTATAGGTGGGGTGAGTGTGTGTTTCCGTATCGCTGAAGTGTGTGTGGGAAAGGGTTTGGTAGGGTGGTTTCGTTGGGGTTGAGGAAGTGTTTGGTCGATGTGGGGGGGGGAACGTCATATGAGTGTCATAGGTAAGTCCTAATATTTTTTGGGTTTTGTTTAATGGAAGGAGATTGTTGTTCGGGTGATTATGGGATGGAGGAGGATTGATGACGGCCAAGGGTTAAAAAGGTGATGGAGGATTTAAGGGAGAATGCGGTCATTCTGTTAGAGATTAACCAATTTTCTAATAGATGTAGATATTCTTGGGGTTTGTTGTGTGGCTATGTTTACTATCTGGGTGTGGAAATAAGACTGATAGTTCGTAACTGCATAAGTGTAAAAGTTTGGGGTTTGGGGTGGGCAGATCTGCGTGAAAAAGTTGAATAAAAACGAAGAGAGAATGGCTCCCTGTTGGATGAGATTTTGTAATTTGATAGAATGGGAGAGGCGGTTTTTGTATATAATACTTTGTGCAAAACGGTTGGTGAGGGAATTATGGGAAAGCCATTTTTTGTCATCATATTTGCTAGGGGGGAGTGGAGGATTTTTGAATAAGGATGTGTGTGGGACGGTGTGCGACACTGCTTGTATTGTATGTCTATTGCTGAAGTATAGATCTGTGGAAAAGGGTGATTGCCGGTTGAAGCCATTAAGTGATCTATGTTTGTCGTAAGGAGGTGAGGGCGCTGGGTTGTAGAATGGTTGCTTTTGACATCCGTGTGGAAGTCTGGGAGACGGGAATGGAGTTGCGGAAATCTTTTGATTTTATTATAGTATATATATATAATATTATATATATATATATATATGAGTATATATATATACATACCTATTAGTACTATATATAATATACTATATATATATTAGTACTATACTAGACTATATATATATAATATATTATATATAAAATTTAGAAATTAAAATTTGAATAATGAAAATATCTTATTCATCCTATATTTTGAGGTATTTAGTAAAACTTTATTAAAAACAATACTGGTTATGACATGCTGCACAAGGCAACTATTATTACTTTTCGGCCGTTAAACCGAAACCGGAAAAAAAATGTCAAATCCGGCCGGAACGGAATTCCGGTACACCTCTATATTTACTTATTATATATAATATATACTATATATATATATATATACTATATATTATATATATATATATATATATAATATATATATATATATATATATATATATAATATAGTATATATATATAATATATATATATATATATATATATATATATTATATATAATCACGTGATCTAATGCAGTTATATATATATATACATATATATATAATTTATATATATATATATATATAACAAATACATAATATATATATATATAGATAGCTATATATAACGAGTACTCACACATTATAATCATCATTATATATATATATATACCTCATATATTATATATATATATCATTAACTACTGTATACTATACTTATAGTACTATACCATACACGCACTATAAATATACACAACCCGTGATCTAGAATTAAATAGTATGGACGATTAATCGTTCACTTACGTACATCGCATAACATCCCAGCATATTCTTCTTATCATTTTCGTGTTATAGTCCATCGTCAGTCGCAATTTTGCCGAGTTATTTGATATAGGTTCCAAATATTAAGAATTTTCTACAATATTAGAAGTTCAATAATAATAATAATTAATAATGTACGCAAATACATAATATAAAGGATCTTTTCAGAGACAATAAACTTATATATTATATATATAGCCTATATATTATAATAATATATATATTATGATATATTATTTATGATATAATATTAGCTTACTATATAGCTGATAGTCACACAGACGCTACACTCTAACTCAGATTATTTCTGAAACTCATATATTTTACTCTCGCGTGAGTGTTCTAGTAGAACTCTGAAACTACTCATGTAATATAGTAGTCATAGCTATTATATCTATATGCTACATATTATAATTATTATATCATACATACATTGATACTGAGTATCTCGTCCTAAATAATATTATTAACGCGCCCTAGGTACCTTATCTTATATATATATATAGCTATCTATATATACTATATAATAGTAATATAAGCTATATAGCTTAGCCAACTGGCTATCATAACGACTAATACTATAATACGCCCTTATAGTATATCTAAAATATATATTATAGCCAAATTGTTACACTAGAACCTACTATCCTAACTTATCAACAGTCAACATGTCTTTCTTATTATCCATTTCAAATATTACACTAATTCGGTATCATATCACTAACCACAGACCCCATACGTGAAGGACTCTGACATCGCTCTACCGATATAACACGAGCGGATATCAGATACGCACTGACAATCTCGGGCAATCCGATACTTCACGAGCCTCTCGCACCAGACATGCGAAGCGCCACAATCTATCCTATACAGGCGCTTTACAATCACTACTGCGCAACCACGTTAATCAGCACCGTCACAACAATAAGCTAAGTCAGGACACCGTCAAGCCTAGACGCCTTATATCAGATCTATATACTATAATCATTCTATCCGGGTCTCCATTAGCTATCATTATAATCATATACTATATACTATATATTTTATATATAGATATATATACTATAATACAATATATATACCCATTTTGCTCTTATGGTATGTAGCTCTCTTATGACATTCCTAATGCCAATATGGATTCGCTTTCTCGTTTCTCGTTCTCCGTTATCAAAAACTCATCCTCCAAGACAATACTTAGAAACACCACCTTGTTATTCCACAATCTTTATACGCAACTTCATATCTCCTCACCCGTTCTTAACCTAACACTAACCTCATCCTACACGACATTCCTTAGTTCCCCTTATTATCCCTACACTGTGGGGGAGAAAAAAATGCCCACATGCGTATGTTCCGTGCGTGTCGTAGAAGGACGACCAAAGACTGTGGTGTATTCTAGGCTGGCCTCTGATCGGACCCACTACACTTAGTCTTTTTAGCCAGGAATGCTAATGGCATGCCTTCGGAGAAGGTCCGTGACCTCGCCGGTAAACGGCCCTTATCTATGTTGGCGAAAATGTCATATCGTGATGGTATATGAAATGGCAGGGAATAAATGTTTCTTTGCAGGAGAAGAGGAGAGAGGTGATGGATGTATTAGAAAGGGCAACATCACTTGTACTCTTTGCGTCGTCATGCTCCACTGCCTGAAACACGATGGAAATGGAAACGATAGCTGCATAGGAACATTCGAGTGGTTGGTTGTGAAATGTGTTTGTGTGCGTGTGGAAAGGAATGTACAAGGGGGATAGAAGGAGTGTGATTCAATGCAGTGACTGTGGTAGAAATCTATGGAGATTTTTGGTGTGTGCAGTACTAGCAATTCTAAACAGGTTAAATTTAAGCTTAAAAAAGGTCAAGGTATGTGTGGTTGCGACATAATGGTCCATCTGAGGGTAATGTTGAAAGAGAGTACGATTATCTGGATAATCTTGAATGATGTTTTGGATGGGGTGAAGTAGGAGATTCAGTTCAGTTGCCACCACATATCTGCCTACCCACCAAGGATTCTTTATGTTTACTGTTTGCCCCCCCCCACCCCCCAACCTTCACTCGACGTGGCAGAAGTCCTATATCAAGCCGCACGTGGATAATTTATAATACCGTTCGAAAGTTACCCTCAAGCGCCAAATTACAACATATGAGCACAGACGCAGGCTTTTAAAGGGAGGAAGATAAATTCAGCAGGAATACAGAATGCATGGAACGAAGAATCCACGACCTAAGAACAGACGCAACGGTGGTCGGTGGGAAAGAAGACCATCACCACAATCTCTCT
>JABUQX010000895.1:0-5000 GCA_015478945.1 Trachelipus rathkii
TTATATATATATATAATATATATATATATAATATATATATTATATTATATATAAGTAAACTATAACACTAAAAAATCCTAATTAATAGCCTTTATAGGCTTAGGTCTGTGCTGTAAAATGTAAACAAACCTCAAAACTGAAGAATGTTCTTTTGATTTTTCATCGAAAATGAACTCAAGAACGTCCTTCGATTTGGAAGAAAAACTTGCCAAATCTAAAACGCCTTAACCTTCCGCTAACCTTTCAGAATTCTGTCTTCAGTCATCGAAAACGTAGTGTTAATTAAATTTTGTCTATCTCCAAAAACAGTTTTTAACTAAACTTTACTAACAAGCTGTTATAAACATTTATGAGAACAATCCTTCCAATATGAATAAAACAGCTATGGGTTTCGGTTCAAATTTTTCCATTTCTGGAAATTTAAATGATTTATTAGAATATCTTATAAACTTTGATATCTTTACCCGAAGATGTTCAGATAATATTGGAGCTCATTTTTGCTTATTTAAAAGGCTTCATTATATTTGATATTCTTAACAACGTCCAAAAGAGATAGAGTCTTTCTAATATCTTATAACCTCATGCAAAAACTAAAAACAATAATAATAATAACATGATGCTGCAGAGGAAATAAAACAGATGGTGTAGAAGAAAAAAGTATTTTGGGTATGAGGTAATTCGTAAGTAGTAAGTAATAGGTAGAGTGAGAAAGTTAAAGAACGAAAAATAAACAGGTATAGATGGAATTACTGGCGAAATGATAAAGAATGGAGTCGAGATTGTGATTGGCTGGATATAGAAGTTGTGAAACAAAGCGTTTATTGATGGATAGTTTTAATGGATTTGAGGAGTAAGGGTAAGATATAAGGGTAAGGGAGATGAGGGGACTGTAGGAACTATAGCAAAATTAGTTTATAGAGTGTTGCAGGGGAGATATATATGCTGGAAATTTGTCTGAAAGAGTAGCTAGAGTGATTGAGGGACTGATCGTCGAAGAACAAGATAGATGCAGTTAAAAGTGGTAGAGGATGTGTAGATCAAATTTCCACATTGACACAAATGATTGAGAAATTGGTAGAGAAGAAGAATAAATTGTATTCAGGTTATGGACTTGCAATAGGCGTATGAAAGGTTTGAAATAAAATGTAGATAAGAATATGGTGATAGTAGTGTGTGGAGAGAGTCCGTGGTGTGAAGTCATGTTGGGTAGTAAGTGATTGAAACAAGCACCGGAGTTTAAATATTTTAGGGTATATAATGGTTGAAAAAGGAACGGATGATGTAGAGTGTAGTAGGAAAGTTGTGAATGGTATGAAGGTGGACTGGTGCCAATTAAATCCTTTATGAATACAAATGAACTAAGTTTGAGTAAAATCCTTCAATATACATAAAATATACATTACATTAAGTCCTGTTTCTTGGGATCGGTGAAGTTATTGTATTGCTCAACGATGCATTTAGCTCGTCTGAAGGAAGTTTCTGACTCAGCGCTATTTCTGCCACCAGTTCGAAGATTCCCTGCCTCATCAAAATATCTTCCCTAAATTTATAATAATAATAATAATAATAATAATAATAATAATAATAATAATAATAATAATAATAATAATAATAATAATAATAATAATAATAATAATAATAATAATAATAATAATATAATAATAATAATAATAATAATAATAATAATAATAAATAATAATAATAATAATAATATAATTTATAATAATAATAGTAGTAGTAGTAATAAAGGTGTTAAACTGATGGGAGAATAGAAGAGAGGGGAGTATGTCTAATCTCAATAGCTTTTCAGGAATATATTAGTACATTCATTAGTCCTAATATTTATGTAAGGATGTTTTATGATACATAAATTATTACTATAACACAAATAAATATTAGAAATGTAACAAATTTTCTTATAATATTGTAAGCAAATAGTAACCCTTTATTTCAGACATGAATAGGCTTGCAAATAAATGATATCTATGTCACTGCATTACAATTTCATTCATCTAAAATGAGTGCTCGTAGACTTAGGTGTGTGAACATCAAAACATTTTTTGTTGTTGATGTTGTTGTCAAACAAATGATATATTTTATTCTGAAAAGCTATTCCTACTTTGGTGTAGTGATGGAGATAAGCTGAATTTTTGCGTAACCACGATTGCGGTTATTTGGCGGTTCCTAAATTTTACAACAACCGCGGTTGTGGTTTTTTTGCGGTTCTTAAATTTTTCAACAACCGCGGTTGTGGTTGTGGTTGTGGTTGTGGTTGTGGTTGTGGTTGTGGTTGTGGTTGTGGTTGTGGTTGTGGTTGTGGTTGTGGTTGTGGTTTGTGGTTGTGGTTGTGGTTGTGGTTGTGGTTGTGGTTGCTGTTGCGAATGTGCAATAAAAACAAAATTTAACAATTGCTTTGTTTACTACTACTACTACTACTACTACTACTACTACTACTACTACTACTACTACTAATAATAATAATAAATAATAATAATAATATAAATAATTATAATAATAATAATAATAATAATAATAATAATAATAATAATAATAATAATAATAATAATAATAATAATAATAATAATAATAATAATAATAATAATAATAATAATAATAATAATAATAATAATAAAAAATAATTAATTGTTTGAAAGTAAAACGTTCATAATATAAAAAAATAATAATAAATCCATAAATAAATAAATGTATGGAAATTTTTTTAAATTTTCTTTATTTTTTATTCTTTTATTTTTTTATTTAATTAAATAAATAAAAAATGATTAATAATAATAATAATAATAATAATAATAATAATAATAATAATAATAATAATAATAATAATAATAATAATAATAATAATAATCACTCACCCTCTTTCCCCAAGACTGGGGGTAAGGTGTGTCACATGCACCGGAAACAAAAAAGAAGTAGAAGAATATGACGTAAGTCGAAAAGAAAGCCCAGCCTTACCGCCCCCTTGATACCCTAAGTGAGAACTCGTCCCTCCCAGTAAGAAAAATCCACTCTAGGGCTTCACGGGACTGCAACTGTGTCATCTCGTCATTGCAGAGTTCATCCCTTGACCCAGGTGGGGCACAACCATACCCTCTCATAAAACCCCGCCATTCACTCCTATTATGCACCTTTCTTCTCGCCTCTGCCAAACTCATATTTCTCTCCTTCAGGCATTCCTTTACTAACTCAATCCACTATTTCTTCTGTGTTCCAATAGATCGACTCACACTTACCACTATATAACCTCTTAACCAATCGAATATCACCTATCCTTTCCACATGACCCAACCATCTCAATGTACCTTCATTTATTCTCTCATTTACTCCTTTCTTCACACCACACAACTCCCTAATGCGTCCATTCCTCATTTTATCAACTCTTCTCATACCTAACACACCCCTACGATTGTTCATCTGAACACATTGTACTTTAGAACTATACCTCTTATTCCAGACCATAGTTTCACTACTATACATTAACACAGGAAACAACCTACCCTCATCTAAGAACCTAGCGCACTTAAGACTTAGTCCCTTTACATCCACCAAGGATGTATTAGCACCAACCACCTTCCTTCCATTAAAACTTTCCTACTACAATCTGCATCATTCGTTCCCTTTTCATCCAACATATATCCTAAATATTTAAACACAAACCCTTGTCCCAGTTGCTCACTATCCAACATAACTTCACAACCATGACTCTCCTTACTCACAACAATAGCTTTACTTTTATCTACGGTTACTTTCAAACCCATCCTTTTACACACCCTGCCAAATCCCTCTACCAATCCTCTCAAACTCTTTTCAGATTCGCCACACAAAACCAAATCATCCTCACATAATAGGTAGGGCACCCTCCCCTCTCTTCCATTCTCCATCATTCTAGCACTATCCCCTACCACCCCCCACTTCTAATTCTTTCATAACCCCTTCCATATCCCAATTGAATAGCCAAGGAGACATAACACATCTCTGCCTCACTCCGCTATTAATATTAAACCAATCACTTTGAGCTCCATTTATTCCTACACACGCTTCACTATCATGATACATACTGTACTTTTGATTCCTTAGTAATACAGCCCTGATATAATAATAATAATAATAATAATAATAATAATAATTAATAATAATAATAATAATAATAATAATAATAAAAATAATAATAATAATAATAATAATAATAATAATAATAATAATAATAATAATAATAATAATAATAATAATAATAATAATTATTATTATTATTATTATTATTATTATTATTATTATTATTATTATTATTATTATTATTATTATTATTATTATTATATTATATTATTATTATTATTATTATTATTATTATTATTATTATTATTATACCTTGAAAATTCTAAATATAGTATTATATATATATTATATATATATATATATATATATATATATATATATTATATATATATATATATATAATATATATATATTATATATATATATTATAAATAAAGATATATATATTATAATATATATATATATATATATATATATAAATAAAAATGAGAGAAAGGAGAGCATAAAAGAGAATATTTTTAAACAGATAAATTAATGACAATAGCAATTGCGGTTATGAAAACCAGTGAAAACCGCGGTTGCGGTTGTCAAAACATGTGCGGTTGTTTCGTATTTGAAGTTGCGGTTGCGGTTGCGGTTGCGGTTTCGGGTGCGGTTATTCGATCCATCACTACTTTGGTGTTAATATACTCACCAAGAAACAGCTTGGACTCCACACAAATTATTTCGGACATGGCTTTAGTGACTGAGACTTTGAAAAACTGTAAGAAATAAAAATCTCTTGAAGTGGAGAGACCTCAAAAATTCTGTTGATGATTGCTACTTCTCTATTTTTAAAGTTGATTGGTACGAGGTAGAAATAATAAATATCAAGTTGTTACGGTACACCCTTAGCTATACGAGTTGCTTGATATTGAAACCCTTCCAATTTC
>JABUQX010000895.1:10000-15000 GCA_015478945.1 Trachelipus rathkii
AATGCTGCAGCTGAAAACTCTGAAAATTGAAAGATTATGATGTTATAAATACCAGGGTTGTGGAATCGGTTCAAAATTTTCCGACTCCAACTTCATCCTCTTCAAAATTACCGACTGTAACTCCGACTGCGACTCCGAATCCGACTCCGACTCCGACTCCTACTCCGACTCCAGCTCCGACATCACCCTTTTGAAAATTACCGACTCTGACTCCGACTCCACCCTCTGGAAAATTTTAGACTCCAACTCCATCCTACTGAAAAGTGCAAACTTCAGGGACTAACTCCATAATTAATTTACCATTCCATTTCCATAAAAGTTAAAAAATGAAACATTTTTCCTAACTTATCCTAACTAACTAACAGACACATGTCACGCGGCTCACGCAAACCAGTTATTGTGCTTCTAGATTGTATAGTGTATAAACTGTGAATTCTTCACTATTAAGAAGTTACGAACCATAACAATGCATTTAATTTCATCATCACCAATTTTTAAGATATTTACCAATAGGTAACTACTAACTACAGTGACACAGTCTAAGTAAAATGATTAGGATCTCGATTTGAATAGAAGGTGTAGGGGCATTTGAAATGCCCAGGATCGAGAGAATTGGCTTCGCTACAGCGCCAAGAGCAGACACGTAATGTGTCTGCTCCCCTATGCAAGCTTATTGTCTTATTAATTACAAATATTATTGTGCTATTATAATATATATATATATATATAATAATATATAATATATATATATATATATATGTGTATAAAAATATTTTTATATATTTATATTTATAATATATATATATATATATATATATATATATATATATATATATATATATATATATATATATATATATATATATATATATATATATATATATATATTATATATATATATATATATATTATATATATATATATTATATATATATTATATATATATATATTATATATATATATATATATATATATATATATATATATATATATATATATATATATAATATAATATTATATATATATATTATATATATCATCTATATATATATATATATATATATATATATATATATATATTTAATATATGTATATATATATTACAGAGTTATTATATTTATGTATGTTTTTTGTTTGAAATTCATTGTATATATAGCAATATGTATAGATTTTATTGAAGTTAATTTTATGCAATTGTTTTCTTTCTTTTTTAAGATATTCTTATAATGAACTTTACGATTTTTTAGTTTAAAGGTTTTTTTTATTAGTATATAGTTTTAAAATTTAATTTATGTTTTAATTACAGTTTACACACCTTTAGGATACTTTTAATTTTAAAATTAAGCTTAACATTAGTTTTAGCTATCTTGTTAGTATATGATCGCTTGTATGTGTGTGTAATGTATGTGTGTGCGTTTGTGTGTGTATGGGTGTGTGTGTGTATGGTGTGTTTGTGTGTTTGTGTTTGCTGGTTTGAGGGATTGAGTTAAAACGTGAAAACGTGAAATTTTTAAACTTATTAGAGCTTGTGTGCGTTTGTTGTTTGGGGCGAGCGGGCTGGATCGGAAATGATTGTCGGAGTAGGAGTGGGGTGGGGGGGCGGAGGCGGGGGGTTTTCTATTGGACTTGCAACGTTTCGTGGCCTGCCGTGCTAAATCATGGAGTTTCTGGTGGGAATATACCTCTCAACTCTAACCTAACATTATTATTGTCTGAGACCCAGCTGGCCAGGGATTCATTTTTCAATAAAAATTTAATATTCTAAAACTTTGCTTTTTCAATTAAAATCTCTTATATAAGATTGGTGTCTGTGCTATATTTAACTAAACACTCCTGTACCACGTCTCGAGAATCTTGTATCTCCTAACTTCGATGTTTCTGTGGCTCAAAATTCTTTCTCCCTTACTACTAATATTATTTGTGTTTCTGATACTCTCCCAAAATGAACAGATTTCACGTTCTTTTTTGACTTATTTATACTACTTCTCATGAGACTGTACTTCTTCCCATCCAAATGCTGAGATCCTCTATTTAAGGGCATTTCAATGTACACCACAACTGAGTGGGTTGGGGCTCCTCTCACACTGATGCAGGGGGGAGGAGGCCAAAAATCCAGTATTCTCAACGATCTGAAACAGTTAATTAAGGAACCTACACATATTCCAGATCGTCCTAAACAATTCTTGAATACGCTTGAATTATGTTTCACCACTACTCCCTTCTCGCTATAAATTACAACCATTTCTCCTCTATGGTAACTCTGAACACAACTTTTAGCTTTGATTATAATACTTTGTTTCTCCAGCAGCTCCACCATCCCCTAAACGTAATTTCTGGCACTTAATCGGGCTAATTGGGGGAATTGCGTTGTTTTTTGGCTAACTACTCCTTGGAATGAATCCTGCTTTGACTCTGGGGATGCCTCGGTCATTGCTTGAAAAGGTAGGGGTCGTAATCACCGAGGGGATGGGCAGGTTCATTCCTTTCAACTAGATCTTTTTCTCCCCAAAAATCCATGCCTCGATGGAGCCTGTTCTCGTGCTATTAAGGAGAGAGAGATATTGATTATCGGGCATGGAAAACTCTCGATCTCCTACCACTCTTACTAATTTCCATTCTGCTGGGAATCGCTGCAGGGATACTATTCGGCAGGCTAAGCGCACTTTCACTAAAAGAACGTGCGACAAACCTGCTTGGTTCTCCTTCTGATAAAAATTTCTAACCTCTTTCCAAAAAACATCTTCTAACACTTTTGCTAAACTTTACCTTTCTCCCCTTTTTTCGTCTCTGACAGTTCTGGTTGCTAACTCTCCTTCTGAAAAGGGCCAATCTCTTCGGCCTCCTTTATTCATCTAATTCTACCCTGGAAGATTCGGCATTCCTCCCCTACTCCTTCTCCTCTCAGATTTCCCCTGTCTCTTCCTGCGATTATGCATGATCGGGAGCATTAGGATTCTGAGATATATGGACGTCATTAAGGCTAGTGCCCTGATGGCATTCCTGCCCCGGTTTGAGGGAGTGTGCTTTTGAGCTGGCTCCTGTCCTCGTTCAACTCTACTCTCTCTATTCTTTAATACTAATACTTTTCCTCATTGCTGGAAGTGCGCATATGTCCAACCGATCCTGAAAAAAGGCAGCCGCTCTGATCCTTCCAAATATCGCCCTATAGCTCTCACTTGTATTCTATCCAAAATCTTTGAAACTCTTCTTAACTCTCTCATTTCCTGGGATGCATCTGGAGTCTTTCATTCCCTTCTTTCAGATCATCGGTATGGTTTCGTCGTTCGAGGTCAACTGATGACATACTTTCCTATCTAACTGATTTATAGTCTTCAGCCTCTTAGGGACCATGGGGAGTCTTGCGTGGTGGCGCTTGACATATCCAAAGCTTTTTGATCGGGTTTGGGCACGGTCACTGCTCTCCAAACTCCCTTCCTTTGAGTTTCCTTCTTCTCTTTGGCTTACTCCTGTCTACTTTTCTTTCAGATCGATCCATCATTTCAGCTCTTGTTGATGGAGCGACCTCTTCCTCCTTTCCTGTTAATTATGGTGTTCCGCAAGGTTTAGTTCTATCTCCAAACTTTATTCCTACTTTCATCAACGATCCTCAGCTGTACTTCCAACTCTTGTTTCACTTCTATGCCCGATGACTCAAACTCTCACTTCTTCTACTCACTTCAATATCTGCTCCTTCTTTGCTTTTAGAGTGCTCCCCTCGTCTTCAGCTTTCCGATTCTATTCTTGTCGATCTGGATGGGATTTCCCGGTGGGGTCCACCGCAACCTTGTAAAATTAAGCTCTTTAAAAACTCAACTTCTCTACATCTCCTTTTCAAAAACACCTCCCAACTTTCCTATTTCCTTCGACGGCTCTAACGTCTCTCCTGTGAACAACATAAACATTCTTGGTCTTAACATAACATTAAATTGTCTTGGAAACCTCATATTTCAATGGTTGCCAAGGTAAAGTGGCCTCAAAGAAACTGGGAGATCTGTTCCAGGTTGCGGGAATTTTTTTCCTCTGCACAGCCTACTCCAGTTGTATAAGGGGCCTTATTCGCCCTTGTATGGAGTACTGTTCTCACATTTGGGGGTTAGGTTAGGTTATTTTTTATATAAAATCCGTAAAAGATATTATTTTAATAGAAACTTAAGGAAATAAAAGTGTTCGAATCGTTTCATTTGTTAAAAAAAAAAGAATGTTAGTATGAACTATGAAGCACCTATATATATATAATATAGGATATATATATATAATATATATATATATATACTATATATATATATATATATATATATATATATATTATATATATATATATATATATATATATATATATACTACATTGTTTTGTTACAGAAACTGACATCTAGTGTCATCTACTCATTGAATGAATTAGTTCTTAAAAATAGAATAGCATCTTCCAGGTCATCCTTCATTTTTTTCTCTTCGGTCTGATTTTAAAATGCTTAGAGTAGAAAAAAAGTCGTTCAACGCTTACTTGCGTTGGAGGTAGAGCAGCTTCTTGTATAATATCTGGATACTTTTCGATGGCCTCTTCTAATTTAAGCTTCGAAGTTGTATCAATTTTTTCAGTTTCTTTCAGTGCATCAAAGAAATTTTGTTTAAAGTCATGGAATATTGTGTATAAGAATGAGGAAGAACCTTGAGCTTTTTCTTGAACCCGTCGACGCTTTCGACTAAGATCTTCAATATCTAGAAGCTTTTCATACTCATTTTCTGAGCTTTCTGAAGAATGACTTGAGAACGACCCTCTGGAGAAGGGGGGGGCCCGTCTGCAAGCGCGGACCGGTGCGAAACCGGCGCTCGCGCCCGCAGGCACTTTCCAGCGCAAAACTAGCGCAAGCGAGCGAGCGCATGCGCAATATTTACGCTCAAACGAATTATAACGTGATGCAATGTGTTCTGTTTTCTAAATATATTTTCATTTAAACTATGACTTTAATAATTTGCATACTTCATTTTCTTTTAATAAAATT
>JABUQX010000895.1:25000-44813 GCA_015478945.1 Trachelipus rathkii
CCGCAATCCGCGGAGAGTGATTTTTATTCAGATCCGCATCGCATCCGCATCCGCGCCTTTGGCCCTGTGGATGTTGCGCGCGATGTTTTATTGTCGAGATTTGACAAAGAAATTTAATAATAAAAAAATACTTCAAGATGAATCTGAACGCAAACTGTAAATGAGAGACATGGAACTCTACTCAAACTGTGTAATGATGAACTCATGAACTCACAGCAATGAAGTTATAATAATATAATTTTTAGTCAACAGATCAGCATGAGATTATTGGATGCCAAGAAAAATCAGCGCTTCTTTCTACAGTTTTCTGTCTCCGATGTAATACCATTAATCTCAACGCTAAGGAAGCATTTTTGAACCATCTTCAAATGAAAATGATGACGGTTTGAAAAGAATGAAAAATGTAATAAAATTAGAGCTAGAAAAACGCTTTCGCTCTGTGAAATTTAATGACCTCATACTATGCACTTACTTCAGATCCCAGTTAAAAGGCGAGTTTTTTTGGTAACAAATATTAGAACAAGTTAAATCATCAACTTGTGTTGCCAGTTGAAAAACTTCAATCCGAATAGTCTATAATTTGCCACCCATTAAAAGGAAAAAACGAAATCTATACAGAAAAAATAACTTCTACAAGTAAATTCAATAACAGAATTCACTGGATAGAATTTCTAACAGTCGCAGTAGTGGATGAAGAATCACACCGCCATTACCAAAAGATGTAAGGTGCAATAGATTGATGCATCAAGAAAAACGATCATCAAGAAAAACGGCTAGATAGATACAAATGATGATCCTATAGTTGGTGGAAAGTTAGCAAAATGTTTATCCACGCTTGAATAAACTTGCAAGGAGATACTTGGCCTGTCCTCCAACTAGTGTTCGAAGTGAGAGAGTATTTTAGCAATGCTTGGGCTAAATATATGATGAAAAAGAGAAACAGATTCTCAGCAGAAAGGCAGAAAAATTGGTGTTTCTCAAGCAAAACCTTCCTATATTTGAATTTCAATACTAGTGCAAAAAGTATATTAATCCATTGTAAATCTCTTTCATTAAGGTCGGAGGTTGGGAAAACGAGAGGCTGGTGGGGTTGCATGTTGAGTTGGGTCCCCGTTCCCGCACCCTGGTTAAACAAATTATTATAATAGATTGTGGCTTAAAACACGAAAAATATATTAGGCATATATATATATATATATATATATATATATATATATATATATATATATATACTATATATATATATTATATATATATATATTATATTATATATATATATATATATATATATTATAAAATCAACATCCGCATCCGCATCCGCATCCGCGATGTTAAAATCAAACATCCGCATCCGCATCGGCATCCGCGGATGCGAAAAAAATGACCAATCTGCTGCATCAAACTCTAATATATATATATATATATATATATATATATATATATATATATATATATATATATTATATATATATATAAAATAAATAAATATATATATATATATATATATATATATATATATATATTATATATATATATTATATATATATAATATATATATATATAATATATATATGTATATATATTAAATAAATAATATATATAAATATATAAATATATAAATAATAAATGACCCGCAAACAAAATAGTATTAATGAAATGGAATTTGGAGAAATAAGACAGAAAGAAGTAAAGGACGTCCTCGTGAAGCTCAATAACTGGAAAGCACCTGGATCTGATAAAGTTCAGAATGTATGGCTAAAGAAGTTCACAGTGTTTATCAGCCCCCTAACAAAATGTATGAACAAATTAATAAATGGAAGAGAAGTCATTCCAGAATGGCTGACAACAGGAGACACTAACCTCATACCAAAATCTGAAGAAACCAAAAACCCAACAAAATACAGGCCTATAACATGTCTACCTACCATATATAAAACTTTAACAGCAATAATAGCATCTAGAATATACAAACATGTAGAAAATTATAATATAGTAAACGAAGAACAGAAAGGATGCATCAGAAATAGTATGGGCACAAAAGACCAATTATTAATAAACAAAATGATTATTGAAAATAGTAGGAAGAACCAGAATCACCTAAGCATGACCTGGATAGATTATAAGAAGGCATATGATAGTGTTCCACATAGCTGGATAATAGAAGCTTTAAAAATATACAAAATAAATAAAAAAATAGTGGATTTTATAAAAGAAGGTATGAGGCAATGGAAGGTAAATTTAAAACTAAAATATGAAAGGGGACTTATTGAGGTTGAAAAAATCAATATAAAAAGAGGGATCTTCCAGGGGGATTCGCTATCGCCACTGCTCTTCATTTTGGCCATTAACCCTTTAAGCAATCTAATAAATAAATTACAAAACGGATACAGAATTAACGCACGTAATGAAAAATCAAGCAGAATAATCTCACATCTGTTTTATATGGATGACCTAAAATTATATGCCCCAAACAGACAAGAAACAATCAAGCATGTGGAGGTAGTGAACAAGTTTTCGGAGGATATATGTATGGAGTTTGGACTAGATAAATGTGTTTTCATTACACTCAGGAAAGGGAGAATAACGGAGAATGAAAACATCATAATTGACGATACCATCATACGGCAACTGGAACAAGAGAATACTTATAAATATCTAGGAGTGGAGGAGTCGGAGAAGGTGGAACATAAGTTGATGAAAGAGAAACTGGAAAGAGAATACTTAATAAGGACCAAGGCAATATTAAAATCAGAATTAAGTGCTAGGAATAAAATAGAGGCCATTAAGATATTAGCTGTACCTGTCATCCTGTACAGTTGTGGAGTGATAGACTGGTTCCAGGAAGACCTTAACAAGATCGATATTAAGACGAGAAAAATGTTAAATGCACACAAAATGATATATAGGGGACAGATTTTGTCTAGAATGTACACGGAACATAGAGAAGGAGGCATGGGGTTGGTGGAGATAGATTACATATACAAGAGAGAAATAATAGGGTTGGGCCAATACCTGGAAAGCGCAGAAAGCAAATTCCTCCAGTGGGTGTATCAACATGAAAGAGGCAAGCCAACAACAACTTCACTAATTAAAAAGAAAACGGACTACATGAATGCGAACAACATTAGAGTGGAACAAGGCCAAAGGTGAGAAAAAAAAAACGCAAAAGGCAAAGACAAAAATATTAAAAGACAAATTCGAAGCAGAGAGGAAGAAGAAACATATGAACCAGTGGAGACAACAAGCAATGGCAAAAGAATACAAGAAAATCATTGACGAAAGTTATATAGATAAGGAAAAGTCAGTGGATACTCACGAGGGGACGATTGCAAGCAGAAGAGGAAAGAGTGATTATTTAGCTGTTCAAGATAGAACAATTAGGACAAGATGGCAATCGAAAGCAATATAGAAAGAGAGAACATCAGCGACAAATGTAGAGTGTGCGACCAAGACACAGAATCAGTCCCTCACATTCTAGCAGGATGTCAGGCTCTTCTAGAAAGAAAACTATACACTGAAAGGCATAACACCATCTGCAAGTTGATCCACTTTAAATTGTGCCAAAAGTATAATATCAGGACAGAAGCGGCCAACTACTGGAAACACAATCCCCCGGAAATGGAAGAAAATGAAGAGGTGCTGCTACTCTATGATTCTGTCATCCCAACGGGATGTAGCAGTCGTCCATAATAGACCGGACATTGTAGTCAAAGATAAAAGAGATCAAATGTGTTATATTATAGAAGTGGGAGTCCCAAATGATAATAACGTGGTGGCATATGAAAGGGAAAAGGAGATAAAATAATCAAAGACTCAAAACACGAAATCCAAGAAGAATGTGGAACACCATGCATCGTGGTGATTCCCCATAGTAAGTTTGGAAACGCTGGGTGTAATAAGAGAGTCTTATAAAACATCTGAAGAAGCTCCCAGTATCGGTCAACACACTGGAACTGAGCTTAATGGTTGTAGCGAAAGGCATTGCCATCTTGCGACTTGTGTTAGGATTTGGGTAAAAAATCTTTTTGGAATGTCCTTATGGTCAAGGGTTTGACCACTGGACACCTAAATCTAAAGACCTATAGATCTTCTAATAACCCCTTAAAAGGGAGAAAATATATATATATATATATATATATATATATATATAATATATATATATAATATTATATATATATATATATATATAAATATATAATATATATATATATTATATATATATATATATATATATATATATATATATATATATATATATATATATATATAATATATATATATATATATATATATATATATATATCTATATATATATATTATATATATAAATAATATATATATATATATATATATATAATATATATATATATATATATATAATATATATATATATAATATATATATATATATATATATATATATATATATAAATATATATATATTATATATATATATATATATATATATATTATATATATTATTATATATATATATATATATATATATATATATATATATATATATATATAATATTATATATATATATTATATATATATATATATGTTGCGGCAAATTCGTCACCAATTCACAGACACACGCAATGCTAACCTAGCCTACCCTGACCTATCACAACAACATAACATAACATTATATACCTCACTAAGGCCTAACATATTATAAATAATTATGAAAGTTGATAAATAAATAATTATAAATAATTATGAATAATAATACAAGTTGATAAATTGTGCATGTCACCTATACCGGCTGATACCATAAATATGAAGAGAGAGAGAGAGAGAGAGAGAGAGAGAGAGAGAGAGAGAGAGAGAGGAAGAGAGAGAGAGAGAGAGAGAGAGAGAGAGAGAGAATTGCCATAAAACTTATCAATATAAGATAAATGTTTAATACCTTTTTGGTGCTTTCTCTAAAATTTTGGTAAAATTGGTGATGTATCCAATTTCTCTGATGTTGATTTCTTCGGTTTCGTTTACCTTAAAAAAAATATTCAACCATTTATAACAATTGCATTTTAGAGAGAGAGAGAGAGAGAGAGAGAGAGAGAGGGAGAGAGAGAGAGAGAGAGAGAGAGAGAGAGAGAGAGAGAGAGAGAGAGAGAGAGAACAAAATATTTAAAGTAACTTGGAATTGAAATCATTAGTTTTAGTTAGTATTTAATAATATTATTTACTGCTAAAAAAAGATTGTATATATTCTTAATATAAAATGTTGGTTACGGTATTGATATCTTCATCTTATTTATTAATCCTCTTCCTAATTTTTCTTTTCTCAGGCGTCCCAGCCTTTACTTGTACTTATATTTGATCTGGTACATAGGATCTAGAAATCTAAGACGGTAAAGAAGGCAAGAAGCGCAGATAGAATCACACTCCAAGTTTTTAAAAGATTGCGTCAGAGTTGGCATCGACCCTTTGTTTAACTATACTACTCTACCTCAACCACAAGAAAGTTGAAAATGCTTATATATTCAATTCATATGGAAGGAGGGTAGCAGCTCTGAATCTACAAACAATCATTCTAGAGCTCTTCACTTGAGTTAAATTTAAGATCTTTGAAATCATTCTAAACTATTATTATTCTTAGATTATGTAAAATCCAAGTGTCCTCTCTCCAATCATCAGTACGGCTTTTTGAGGCTCGAGGTCTATTGCCCATATATTTTTTAAAGTCTCTAAATTATTTTCTTCTGGCCCTTTGGGATTACGGGAACCAGTCTTGTGTGGTATCGTTTGACAAATAGAAGGCTTTAAACCTGAAATGTCATGAGTCTCTCTACTTTCGAAGTCTCTCCCTCCTACCAAAGGTTTCCACTTTCTCTTGGCTTATTTTTGTCTAGCTTTATTTCAAATTCCTTTATATTGGTCGTTGTCTATGAAGCCACTTCACCCTAGTCTGTCAATAGTGGGGTTTCTTATGGTTGTGTCATATCAATACTTTATTCCTATTTTTCTGCAACGACCTTAGCTACTTTACGCATTCGTATACAGATGACTCGACACTCCATCCTGCTACTCATTTAACGAAACTCCATTCTTCTACTTATTTAAAAAATCTCCTTTTTTATTTTCATTAGAAGTTTCCTCTCGTTATAATTTTTCCGATCATATTCTTGCTGGTCAGAATAAAATTCCTTTGTGGAAAAATTATGAAATTCATCTTTAAAAACTTCTTCAAATCTTCCTTACAAAAGAGACCTAATTTTCTATTTCTTTCAATACTGTTTAAATTGTTGGCAATAAACTTTAACATAAAGACTTTAACATAAAGAAAGGGAATCTACGAGTTCTCTTTAGACTGCGAGATTTTTCCCTTTTCTATGCAAAAGCACCATCAGCCCCTGTATGAAATACTGTTCTGTTATCAGGGGTGACCGGTTTCAACAGTAATTTGGATATAGTTTCGAGTCAAAGGTCAAAAGACTTATAAACTGTTTTGTACTTTCTATTTCTCACGACCTTTTGTCCTTGTTACTCGACCTTTGAGTTTTGTGTCGTTGCTTGAGGTATGATAGTGACAAGTGCTGGAGTAATCTAATAAATCGTAAATCACCACCTTTACGACGCCTGCACTGCAAAAAAGGTTTATTGTCTCATATGAATTTTGTGTGGACATTAGTAACCACAGGCTTGTTTCGTTGTGATGAATTCCTTTTTCCAATCACCTCGCATTATACTTATCTATGAAGTTTGCGTTAGGTAGGGTGTGAAATTTTTTTATTTGTAATTATTATTTTAAACCCCCAACTTGAACAAGGCTAATTGAATGGGCGAAACGGTTTTGAGAACTTTGAAAAAAAAAATATTAAAACTAAAATTTGTCCAACATAAATTATGTTGATAAATCACATACATTGTGCAAGATCCTATCAGCAAATTATAATAAACATACCGTTAGGTTCCCAGGCAACATCCTGTTAATATAGTCAAGCCAAGAAATTTCTGGTACAAGTGTTTGGATTTCTCGAACTGTTTTAACATTAAGCAAATCTTCCACATTTCGACGTTCTTCTGAATTTCGAGTAATCTACAATTAAAAAACACAATTTAGAAAATTAAAAATGTATGTATGACTTTAAATTCTTTAAAATTTCAAATTATAGTAAACATAAAATATTAAACATCGAAATGTTTCCTATTTTAAAAACTATTAAAAGAGAAGATGCTATTATTACTATTTTAAAACATATTTTTAAGGTTTTCATTAACAAATAAATTGACTCGTTTATTATTATATTTATTTATTTATTATTTACTTATTTATTTATTTATTTATTTTATGTTATCATCCTCGAGTCTATTAATTTACCTTAGCCAACTACATTTGAAATTTCAACACCTCTTTCATTTTTTATTTATTTATTTATTTATTTATTTATTTATTTATTTATTTACTTTTTATTTATTTATTTATTCATTCATTTATTTATTTTGTGTTTTCAACAGCATCGAGTAAATTAACCTACCCCAGCCAACTCCATTTGAAACTGCAGCACCTCTTTCATTTCTTCCTCAGCTTGAGAAGGATCAGCTCCCATAAGAATTGCAACATCAATCGAATAATTAAGGTAGGCTTGAACTACAGAATTATTCAAACCCATTACCAAAAATCCTCTTGGAATAGGGAAAGTAGGTATGTCAAGCTAAATAAAATAATAAAAAAGATACAGCGCAAGTTACCCTACTTTTCTTTACATCCATTTCACAAAAAGTAGTTCCCACTTCTATAATACATACCCACAATATTCTTTGAGTTGAATTAACCAAATTAGGGCCCACAAACATGTAAAAAAAGGTGTCTGTTGGCAAACCAATACTTCTACTTGTGTGCATAGCTTCTATCCACGAAAAATTTCCTTCTTTCCACGAAGATCCCAAAATAACTGGCCAACCACCGAAATTTTTTTATCTATAAAATTTAATTTCAAACGAGAGGTTTTTCAAGTCCTTTCTCATTTATGCTTTCTGTAAGAAAATTCGAACAAATATCACAATAATAATAATAATAATAATAATAATAATAATAATAATAATAATAATAATAATAATAATAATAATAATAATAATAATAATAATAATAATAATAATAATAATAATAATAATAAATAATATTAATAATAATAATATTAATAATAATTAATAATAATAATTATAAATAATAATAATAATAATAATAATAATAATAATAATAATAATAATAATAATAATAATAATAATAATAATAATAATAATAATAATAATAATAATAATAATAATTATTATTATTAATTATTATAATTATTAATTATTATTATTATATTATTATTATTAATTATTATTTTATTATTATTAATTATTATTATTAGTTATTATTATTATTATTATTATTATTATTATTATTATTATTATTATTATTATTACCCCCCCGGTAACGTAATCCACTTTGTTGTATCTGAGAAGATACGTTATTATTATTATTATTATTATTATTATTATTATTATTATTTTATTATTATTATTATTATTTGATTATTAATTATTATTATTATTATTATTATTATTATTATTATTATTATTATTATTATTATTATTATTATTATTATTATTATTATTATTATTATTATTATTATTATTATTACATTATTATATTATTATTATTTTATTATTATTATTATTAATTATTATTATTATTATTATTATTATTATTATCCTGTTCTTCTTATCTTCCCTTAACAGTTTCTATTCCTTCTCCTCCGTTTTCTGTACGTACTACCCTGCGTATTCCTGCTCTCTCTTTTGAGAGTCTCCCAATCTCTTCCTGAATTCTTGTGGCTATCGAACTTCTGTTTCTGTGTGTATCTATGCCCATCTTCCCCTCCTTCCTCCGTGGGTGAGGGTACAGGTCAAAAACCGGTTATTCTTGCCCCTATCCGGGCTGCCTATTGTTAAGGACACGAACCTTGCCTAACCACTGAGAAGGCTGTTCTGCATTTGGATGTATAATCTTGGGCTTCGCGTCTTATCCGTTTGGTGCACGGCTAATACTTTTCATCCTAGGGACTGGACGCGGAGTTCCGTGGGGCTTTTCCGAGGCCACACTCATTCTAGGAGGGAGGTATTATGCTCTGGGCTTGTGGTAGGCGCGGTTTCCTCTGTTAAGCTCCCGGGATATATGTTTATATTCAGCATTTGTGCTACTGTATTTACGTTTCTTTATTGCGGAGCTGGTGTCAACTAGGAGAATCTTCATGGGTAGAAATAAAAATAAAAACGCTTTAGAGAATGGCGCAGTTCACCATATGTGGGGTCCTAATCCGACCCCTTCCAGGCCAATTATCGAACAGCGACCAATAGAAGCTTTGATACCCTCATTGATAAAATGATTGGTACTCTAACACCCAACCAATAGTTCTAAATTACGGACCTGCTTCACTTCCAGAACTGCCCGGTCTAGATAAGCTGAGGCAGTTATTGCCTCTCAGATTAACCTAATCAATCAAAACTAAAGTCAGCCATCCCAAAAGCCCTGCGTGAGCAGGCTCCCATTCCTAAACGGCAGAATAAACAAACTGCAACGATCGCTTTCTCAGACCCTCTATCTCCAGGGGCCCAAGTCTTACTTCCTACCCGCTTTATTTTACTGAACCGCAGGCTACGTTAAATAAGGAACGGTTCCATCCTGCTCCGTGCTGCCTCTAGAACCCAAAGCCACGTTCTTGCTCCCTATCACATTTGGGGACGATTCCTGTAATTTCTAACTGATGATGTTTGTAACACGTTAAAGGGTACCTTAAATGCTCCGGAGTTCTGTTCAGATACTTCGAATGACATTCTCACTCATTTACAGAAACACAACGTGCCAATCACCGACGTTTATCGGTTCCCTCCTTGTAGGGAAAACACCCCAACGACGAACCCTCGTCTTTTACTCACCTTCTATGTGTCTTTCCTTCCAGCCAAAGTAAAAATTATTTTTTATTTTGCCCATAGTTAGGGCCTATGTGTCCTTCCCGAGTTGTTTCAAGTGCCATAAATCTGGCCCCATCCCAGAAATATTGTAGGACTCCCCAGACCATATGTCCTATATGTGGAAGTTCTTTCCACCCCAACTGTGAAAAACATCTTCTTTGGTGTTTTAACTTCAAGAGTCCCAACCCAACATCCTTTGTTCACTGCCCCTTCTTCGCCTTGGGGAAAGAAATCCTTTAGCAGTGCTCCCTTCATAAGTATGACCGTTGTGAAGCTACCAGCCGTGAAACGGAGAAGCTGGCTCATCTTCCTCTTGTGGCAACAAATAATGCCTCTGCGGTTGCCTCTACAATTGCCCATCGCCCCCGTGTGTTGTGTCCGGAACTCGTTACACTTTCGAGTTCCCCCATTCAGACTTCCGTGGAGAATAACGGCTCATCTGGCGTGATGACTCTTGTTGCTATGGACAATTGTCCTCCCAACTCTCCTATCATGGTTTGTCGGACCACTCATCGCTCAACGTTGACACACACACATCCCTCTCTCATGTTACTCACCTTGCCTATATCCATGCCGTTCCCAAGGGTTTATTTGATTTAGAGACCTGTCACCGTCTGAGGTCGATGGAAAACGTCCATGTGCATCTTGTGAGTTTAACTGTACTATCCAGCCATGGACTTCTTAAAACAAAAGGGACCCGTTTGCAGTGAGGAACCTATCTATGTCCTGCCAAAACGGGCTCGTCGCTCTAATAACCCACGTGGACAAACACGGAACAGTGGCTCAACTTTTGCCTGTTCTGATCCTTTGTTACTCTCGCCGCCTAAGACCGCTTCTCTTCTACAAAATTCAAGGGACTTTGAAACTTATTCGGATGCCACAATAGACTCTTCGGACTACTCTTCTTCCATAGGATTCCCAAGTGCAGAAACTGGGGTCCCGTTTAAGGGAAGGTCAGAGGAGGTATTGGATGAGACCTTACGCGACCGCGGTCGTCCTTCGGGAAGACGTGTCGCTGTCTCGATGTATGTTGAGGAGGTGTTTGCTACTGGTGGACACAGGAGGGAGAAGTTTCCTTCCCTTCACTCCTCTTTTCCATCACCCACTTTCAATTCGGAACCGTCACCTGAGTCACCTGGCACTTCTCAGCTGAGGATAGATCCAGCAAATTTGACAAAAACACCAAAAACTTGTCTTTCAATGTGTCTCCTATCACTCCCGATAACACCATTCCTACTAGTTCTTCTTTTTTTATTCTCCCAATCTTTTGATGAAGCACCTCTTGGAGGGACACAGTCCCTTTCCCAGTCTGCTAATAAATTTGGCAGGGGTACGCGACCTGGGAAGAATGTTAGAAATGTGGAGTGTGACCTAGCACGCCTCTTCTTGTCGATCTTTTCAAGGGTCTCTCACTGCCCATTTTAGTTCTCGGTAACTTTAACCTCCACCGCCATTTGTGGGGATTGGATATGGGTATTTTGAAGGATTTCTCATTGGGGTGTCTCAACACCGGTCTTCCAACTTTTGAACGTTTTGATACCGGCACTTCTTCCTGTGTTGACGTCTCATTATGTTCAATCTTGACTTTAGATCGTTTTGGGTGGGAAAGGTCTGCTTTCCTCTGTTGAAGTGACCACTACCCAATAGTAATACCATCCTTCTGCCCAAGTCAGAGGGAACAACCTTATTCTAACTTGCGCTAGCGGAAGCTTCCTGGTGGAATCAGGAGTGTGCTCGGGCTAATCGTAAAAAGTGTAAATTATATAGGCTATACGAACAAACTTCTACACCTTCCAAATTGATTCTTTTTAAAGCTTCAGCAGCCCGCTCCCGGAGTATTATTCGAGAAACGATCAAGCAACAATTTCGCAACTTTGTTTCCACCGTTAATTCTTCTACGCCTTTATCATCGGTCCATAAGGTTGTGGGAAAATTTTCAGGAAGACACCATACAGATCTACCAATCCTCCTTGCTTACGGCCCGCTTGCCTAAAAGGTCAAATCTCCTCCGGGGTCGTGGTGGGCGAGCTAGGCTATCACTTCACTTCCTGTACAGCGTTTTCCGGTATCATGAACCTTTCGTTCTGGCCACCTACGGGTGGAAACTCCGAACTTTTCTCTTCTCGCTGGAGAAGACCTTCCATACAACAGGTTGTTCACCATATCAGAGTTCCAAGATGCCCTAAAACTATGCAAGGATCTAGGGCCTGTCCCTGACGGCATTTCCTTCCAGATACTAAGACATACGCATCATTTCCCACTGTATTCCTTCTCAGCTTATATAATAGAATAACGGCATAAAGAATTTTCCCTTCTGTCTGGTTTACTGCATATATTGTCCCCATTCCCAAACCTCGCAAGGATCCAACTTCTTCCGATAACCATCGCCCTTTTTCATTGACCTGCAACACATTCAAGCTCATGGAGAGATTGGTGGCTTCCTGTCTTGTTTCCAAGTTGGAGCAACTCCATGTGTTTTCTGACTACCAGTTTGGTTTTCTTCAACATTGCTCTACTCAGGATCTTCTTCGGTTAGATCACGACGTTCGCGAGGCATTTGCTTCCAACAAAGTGGCCTTGGCCGTTTTCTTTGACCTCGAAAAGCTGTATGATAGCATGTGGAGGATGGGGGTTTTGCGAAGCCTTCATTCCTTCAGTCTCAGGGGGCAACTTCCCTTTTTCCTTCAGTTATTAATGTCGGATCGTTTGTTTCACTTCCGTTGTGGTACCACACTGTCGAGACGTTTTGTCATGGACGAAGGGGGGCCTCAGAGCAGTGTACTGAGCAAGTTGCTTTTCGCAATAGGTTGCAATGGAATAGTTGATTCCATCCCTACCTCGGTGCGCTGCTCCATCTATGTTGACAATATTGCCCTGTACGTAGAAAAAATCCCTGTCGTTGGGGTTGAATACAATCGTTTCCTATATTATGACTCTATGGCTTCCCCATCCGTGTGAAGTTGACGGTAAGATTCTTGGGTCTGCTGCTTGATGAGCGCCTCACGTTTCTCTCTCACTACTCACCTCAAAGCTAGTTGCAGCCATTCCTTGGATCTTTTACGGAACTTCACCTCTAAAAAACACTATGCACCACTTTTACATCTTGCTGGGGCGGACTAAACTAGTCTATGGTTGTGGCATGTATGGACAAACCTTCTGGTCCTATCTCCGTTTTCTTTACCCCATTCAGATCGAAGATCTGAGACTAGCCACGAGATTATTTTGTTCCTCTCCGAGGGCAAGCCTGGAGGTGGAGGCAGCTCATGTACTCATTATTTCTCCAAATTCAGGTTCCTACCTCTTTGCCCTTGACACCCATACTAGAAAGAGTCCATCACACCCTTCCACCGTATTCTTCTGTACTGATAGAGATGTCCATGGCGGTGAACAGAATCAGTACCATCAACCCTGAGGGTAACTATACCATCATTTCTAATTCTAGAAGTGCTATTTACGATTTAATTGACAGATCAACCCAAAATCCTTTCGTCTCTGTTATTCAGAAGGCCTGTTTCAAAAGGCTTGTTTCCTGTGCCGAATCACAGAATTGAGTTTTGTTGGGTTCCCTACCGTGTAGGTGTTCCTGGAAACGAACAAGCTGATATGGAGGCCAAAAAGCTGCAACACACAGGGTATTGAATGCCCAATACTTTCCTCCTGCTGTTCGCCTGGGCCATTTCCCTGCTACAGATTTCTTCATTACTATACGCCGGGGTTTCCGCTCTAATGGCAAACATGTTGGGCAGAGGATGCTCGTGGTGCCAAACTATGGAACGTCAAACCTGTTAATCGACGGTGGTAATCTTGTAGTAGAAAGATTCGCTAACTGTAGGTGGTCCGGGTTCGATTGCGTCTGGGTCATACCAACCTCAACCATGCATTTATAATGAAGCCCGGGGAACCCTCAACCTTCTCATTTTACTCCTCCAATTGTCCTCTTTCAGTCCTTTATATTTTTGTGGATTGCGAGGCCATCTCGACCCTTAGAAGTAAGTTCTTCCCTGATGTGCTCACTGAACCTCTCCAGTATCGCCTTCCCCATAACTTATCCGAATCTTCTCACTTTCGTCGCGATTGAGTTTTTCTTTATTTCTGGAACTTAACATCTTATATAAGATCTAACCATCTCAGCTCTGTTCATATTTCGTTTCGTTAGGGACTTCCCCTGTATTTAGTATACTGGCACGGTATAGCCACATTCCTGTGTGGTGTGGGGGTCCCTGTACATCCATTCAAAAATATTATTATTATTATTATTATTATTATTATTATTATTATTATTATTATTATTATTATTATTATTATTATTATTATTATTATTATTATTATTATTATTATTATTATTATTATTAATATTATTATTATTATTATTATTATTATTATTATTATTATTATTATTATTATTATTATTATTATTATTATTATTATTATTATTATTATTATTATTATTATTACCTAAATCTAAACAAGAATTGTAAAGATTTTTGACCAATAATGTGCCTGGAGAATCTTTATCTTCTGAAATTTCCTCTTCAAAGATAATCCTTAATTTGTTCTTTATATCATCGCCAAGTGGAGAGATAGTACTGACTGTGATTTCTTCGTCTCGGATTGTGGCGTCGTGGAGAAACGTTCCACAAGCAAATTCATAAAAATCATCACAAGGATCAATGGAATCATTCATTCGCTGAATGAGATCAGCAGCTGAAATGAAAGTATTAAATTTAGAAACCTAAAATATAATGGGGAAAACAGCATGTATTGGAATCATGATGTTTACTTCGAAAATTTACTACACACACACAAAAAAAAATTACGTTACAAAATATTTCCATAGTATATATATATATATATATATATATATATATATATATATATATATATATATATATATATATATATATAAAGAATATATATATATATATATATATATATATATATATATATATATATATATATATATATATATAAAGAAGAGAGGAAAAAGTTAAATATATATAATAAAAATATATATATATATATATATATATATATATATATATATATATATATATATATATATATATATATATATATATATATATATATATATATATATTTTTTACAGTTGTCACCACCCCACTCACGGGCAGAGCCCTATTCAGGGAGGTGCTGCACGCCAAACTCATCCGCTAGCGCAAATTACGCAGATCAGCACAGACGCAGGCTTTGAAGTGAGGGAGATTAAATTCAGTAGGAAACAGAAGATGGAAGAGAACTACAGAACAGAGGTGGCAGGAAAGGAAGAATGAAGCACCGCAGCGAACTAGCCTGGAATTACCAATATCTACACAAAACTCGTGCAGACACAGCACCCTTGTGCTACGAGGGCGTCGTGGTGGTGGTACGCGAGTGGTAAGTTCTCTCGAACACGCCGCTGTGGTACCTATAGAAAAGAGATAAAAGTACCAACATCGCGCCGCAAAGATAGAGGGTCATGGAACTGGAAAGTACAGAACAGTTTATAAGCCTTTTGCCTTTTGACCTCTCGACCCCGTCCAAAAGCCGGGTGAAACCAGAGCCCCCCCAAGATATGAGAACAGTACTCCATACAAGGGCGGATGAGACCCTTGTATCGCTGGAGTAACTGTCAAGAGGAAAAAAAGTCTCGCAGTCTAAACAGAACTCTCAGTTTCTTTGAGGCCGCCCTAGCAACCGTTGTGATGTGAGGTTTCCAAGACATTTTTTTGTTTATGTTAAGGCCAAGGATGTTAATATTGTCAACAGGAGAGACGAGAGAACCTTCGAAAGAGATAGGAAAGTTAGAAGGTGTTTTAGAGAGAGGGAGATTTGTAGAAGTTGAGTTTTTAAAGAATTGAATTTCATAAGGTCGACCCCAATCGGAAATTCTATCCAGATCAGCGAGAATAGAATTGGAAAGATTAAGACGAGAGGCAATTCTAGAAGTAAAAGAAGGAGCAGAATTGAAGTGAGTTGAAGAGTGAAGGGTCGAGTCATCGGCATAAGAGTGGATAGAGCCTGAGGTGCAGGTGAGAAGATCATTAATGAAAAACAAGAATAAAGTAGAAGATAAGACCGAACCTTGAAGAACACCACTATTGACAGAAAAAGAAGAAGAAGTCGCTCCATCAACAACAGCCGATATTGAGCGACTTAAAAGAAAGCTAGACATAAGTAAGCAAAGAGAAGGAGGAAACCCAAAGGAGGGGAGCTTGGAGAGCAGTGACGCGTGCCATACCCGGTCAAAGGCTTTGGATATGTCGAGCGCAACCACGCAAGTCTTCCGTAGTTTCTAAGAGCGGAAAACCATAAATCTGTTAAATAGGAAAGTATATCGCCAGTAGACCTTGAACGCCGAAAGCCGTACTAGTAGTAGGACCTGGATATTGGACCTAAATGGGCCGCCGCAGAACCCGATTTTTACCTTACCTTGACCTTTTTTGGCCTTGACCTTTTTGGTGCCCCTTCGCAGAAGGGGCACACCAGACGGTGCCTGCCCCCACCCTTTGACCCCCCTTTAGGGGCTTAGCCCCATTTTTTGATGTTTTGGCTTTGATATTTCGGTTTTGGCCTTGATATTTTGGCCTTGATACGGTATCAAGGGCTGAAATTGACCATTCTTAAAAATTGACCATTCTTAAAGGTCATTGGAGGGATTAGTAGGGATTATCTTGAGCTCGTCCAGGTACCTGCCACCTTGCCTTTGGTAGGAAACTGTGCTAACATGAGGTCATGTAGGTACCTGACCTGTATGGATCTGTCCTAACTTATTTCCATCCGCGGTCGCACACACACACACACACACACACACACACACACACACACACACCCAAGTGGCTGCGTATATATATATATATATATATATATATATATATATATATATATATATATATATATATATATATATATATATATATATATATATATATATATATATATATATATATATATATATATATATATATATATATATATATATATATATATATATATATATATATATATATATATATGTATATTACTGTGCAACCTGCTGACACAACACATTCTGATATTTTGATGCCCTCAATTTTGATGCCTCGAACTTTGATGCCCTAGCTTTGATGCCCATCTTTGATGCTCAGCTTTGATGCCCTTTCAACTTTGATGTTCCCTATCTTGATGAGTCATCTTTGATGACTCATTCTTTGATTGCTTCAACTTTGTTGACTCAACTTGATGGCCCAATTTACTGACTGCATTGCCTATACCATCTTGACGTGACTTCGCCTGGCGGTTTCATCTTTATAAGGCTAGTCCTGACGACTGGGCATTATTGATGATCCAGTATACTTGATGGTTCAGTACACTTGACATCCAACCTCAGAGATCTAGGAGTGTTCTATTAGTATTCTATGAGTATTCTATGAGTGCCAGGTGAGTGCCAGGTGAGTCAAGTGAGTGCCAATGAGTGCCAAGTGAGTGCCAATGAGTGCCAAGTGAGTGCCAATGAGTGCCTGAGTGCCATATAGTGCCAACTGAGTGCCACTTTTCAAGCCTTTCTAGCCTCCCTGAGCCTAGAATAGCCCCAATATGGGTGTCACCCCTAGGTTATAAGGTATGAGGAATCGATTGGTGTATACAAGTTGCTAGGATGCTTCCTACTATGAGTTAGTCTTTTTCTAACACTTATAGCCTATATATATATATATATATATATATATATATATATATATATATATATATATATATATATATATATATATATATATATATATATATATATATATATATATATATATATATATATATATATATATATATTACTTGCACACACACACACACACATACATACACACATACCTAGATACATACACTTACACTCACCCAGATACACTCTCACTTACGCTTACACACACACGCACACACACACACACACACACACACACACACACACACACACACACAGATACACACATCTACACCCAGCCATAGACACTTATACACACTTACACTTACGATTACACACACACCCGCCTACACTCGACCATAGACACTTATACACACTTACACTCACCATAGACACTTACACTTACATACATACACACTATGACACTTATAAGCACTTACACATAGACACTTACACTCACACACACAGATTACACTTACACTTACACACTCGATATTTTGATTCCTCAACTTTGATGGCTCAATTTTGTTGGCTCAACTTTGAAGGTTCATCTTTGATGACTCATCTTTGATGACGTCATCTTTGATACCACCTATATTGATGACTCAACTTTGATGACGTCATCTTTGTCCGTTCATCTTTGATGACTCAGATTTATTGATGGTTCAGTACATTTTGATGGATCAGTACATTTTGATGGCTCCCAATCACCGTAAGAAGCAGGGCGCAGCATGCGCCCTCCGCATGAAGGCATCCGAACCCGCGTTCCCGCCCGCAGCGTGCGCCCGCAGGCGCAATATTCCCGCGCGAACGAAAAATATATATATATATACTATGAGTCATTCATTTTTATTTCATACTTAAACATTTTTATTAAAAACATTTTCGCGATCCTAAAACTGTAACTCATTACAGACCTATTATTATTATTATTTAACACATATTTCATAGTTGTGATATCAATGTAAACTATTCAAAAAATTTCTTTTCAAATATACTATGAGTCATTCATTTTTATTTCATACTTAAACATTTTTTATTAAAAACATATACTTTACAGACCTTAAACAGTAAATCAGTAAATCAATAGAGGTGTTACCTAGCAACAAAGGGATTAGTAGGCTTTTGTTTTACTGATTTACTGTTTTAACTCATATTTTTACTGCTTTAACTCATATATTTATTAACATTACATCAATTTAAAGCAGTAAATCAAAATCAATAGAGGTGTTACATAGCAACAAGGGGATTAGTATGCTTTTGTTTTACTGCTTTACTGCTTTAACTCATATGTTTTACTGCTTTAACTCATATATTTATTAACATTACATACCTTAAAGCAGTAAATCAGTAAATCAATAGAGGTGTTACATAGCAACAAGGGGATTAGTATGCTTTTGTTTTACTGCTTTACTGCTTTACTGCTTTAACTCATATGTTTTACTGCTTTAACTCATATATTTATTAACATGATACCTAGCAGTAAATCAGTAACACAGAATAAGACATACAAACAAGGGGTTTAGTATGCTTTTGTTTTACTGCTTTACTGGTTTTTAACTCAGGCTTTTATTGCCTTAACTTATATATTTATTAACATTACATACTTTAAAGAAAATCAGTAAATCAATAGAGGTGTTACATAGCAACAAGGGGATTAGTATGCTTTTGTTTTACTGCTTTACTGCTTTAACTCATATGTTTTACTGCTTTACTGCTTTAACTCATATGTTTTACTGCTTTAACTCATATGTTTTACTGCTTTAACTCATATATTTATTAACATTATGTTTTTTATTTTGTTTTAATACTTTTTATTTATTTTTATTATTATTTTTATTATTTTTTATTTTATTTTTATTATTTTATTTTTTATTATTTTTTTATTTTATTTTTATTATTTTATTTTTATTTTTTTATTATTATTATTTTATTTTTATTATTATTTTTATTATTATACTTAGTGTTATTTACTTCATGCCTATTGTTATTATCATTTAACACAGACACACACACACACACACACTTACACACACACACACACACACCTACACCTCCACACACATACATAGACATACATCTACACCTACACACACACACTGAAGTGGCACGAAAACGCGAAAGCGTTTCAATGATAAATGCGAAAACGGTTCAAATTAGGGCTGAACGAAGTACAAC
>JABUQX010000896.1:0-5000 GCA_015478945.1 Trachelipus rathkii
CGGTATTACTTCGTTCAGTTTCGGTGTTTGGGTTGCCGTTTTCGCATTTTATCGTGAAACGCTTTCGCGTTTCGTGCGCCCTTCAACTTTTAGTATTGAAATTCAAATATAGGAATGTTGTGCTTGAGAGACATCAGTTTTTCTTCCTTTTCTGCTGAGAGTCTGTTTCTCTTTTCATCATATATTAGCTCAACATGTCTAAATATACTCTCACTTGGAACACTAGTTGGAGGACAGGCCAAGTATTTCCTTGCAAGTTTATTTAAGCGTAGGTAAACATTTTGCTTAACACTCCACCAACTGATATTATCGTCATTTGATTTGTTCTAGTCGTTTTTCTTGGTGATAGTTTTCAATCATTTGCACTGCATCTTTTGGGAATGCGTGTGTTTCTTCATCACTACTGGACTAAAGAAATTCTTCCAGTGAATATATTATTTATTTACTTGTAGAATGTATTGGTTCTGTATATTCCGTTTTTTCCTTTTTATGGGTGACTAATTAATAGACTGTTCGGATTGAAGTTTTTCAACTTAAACACAAAGTGACGATTTAACTTGTTCTAATATTGTTTCAAAAAAACTTGCCTTTATAACGGGGATCTAAGTAAGTTGCAATAGTATGAAGGTCATTAATTTCCACAGAACCAAAGCGTTTTTCTAGCTCTAGGTTTATTAAACCTTTCATTCTTTTTAAACCGTCATCATTTTCATTTAAAGATGGTTCAAAATGGTTCCTTAGCGTTGAGATTAATTGTATTACTTCGGGGACAGTAGCTGTAGAGTCGCTGATTTTTTTGGCATCCCTAATCTCATGTGACTCTGTTGACACAAATTATTATGAACTTTATGCTGTAAGATCATGAGTCATCATTACACAATTGAGTCAAGTCCCATGTCTCTCATTTAAAGTTTGCGTTCAGATTCATCTTCAAGTATTTTATTATAAAATTCTTTATCAAATCTCGACAATAAATATCCGCGCAACATCCGCGCGGCAAAGCGCGGATGCGGATGCGGATGCGGATGCGGATCTTTAATAATGTGCGGATGCGGATGCAGAAGCGGATGTTACCTGCATCACTAATCTACATACTTTCTATAGAAAACCGGTTTGAATTCCTCCTTGCATTCATTAAGCCAAATAGACACAAAATGTTACTTAGAGTATTCCCCAAATGACTACCCATAGCAACACCATCAACCTGCTTATAAAATTTTCCATTAAATAAAAATATTATATCTTTTGTAGCTATGTATAATAACTCCTCAAAACCTGATCTATCCAGACCGTAAACAGTGGAAGTATTGGAAAATAATGAGTTAAGAATGATGTCCAATGTTTCTTTCAAAGGCACGTAAGTGAACAAACTTTCTACGTCCAAACTTGCCATAATATATTTATTAGCATCCGGAAGATTTAAGATTTCGGCGACGAAAGAGAATGTATCTATAATAGTATAATTATTTTTAGTTAGATTATCCAGTATATGAATAAATAATTTTGAAAGTTTATAATTTACTGTGCCAATAACAGATAAAATTGGACGAATTGGCCAATCAGGTTTATGAACTTTTGGAAGTCTATATAAGATTTCTGGCTTAGCACCCAATGAATAAAGAGAATTGGATGTTTTCGTCATTAATTATTCAAGAGTTTTTCAATTTTCTTAATAATCTGTTAAGTTTATCTTCAACAGAATGAACAAGTTTTAGACAATTTTTTGTTATAATTTCAAATTTAGTGATATCAGAGAAAATATAGTCTCTGATGCCACTAAATTTACTACTTTACTGATATAATCCGCTCTATCAAGAATAACAGCACCAACACCTTTATCTGGAATAGTTCTTATCAAATCATTCTTCGTTGAAAGTTCCTTTATGGTATTGATGTCAGTTTTGGACGAAAAATGTTCTAACTGTATATATATATAATATATATATATATATATATATATATATATATATATATATATATATATATATATATATATATAATATATATATATATATATATATATAATAATATATATATCTGTATAATATATAATAATATATATATAATAATATAATATGCATGTATGTAATATGTAATATATATAATAATAATATATATGTATAATATATACATATATATATGTATATATATATATATATATAATAATATATATGTAATAATAATATATATATATATATATATCTTTATATATATATATATATGTAATAATATAACAACAATAATATCCATATAATAACCCTGCTAATAATATATATGTAATATATGTATATATATATATGTATGTATGGGGGCAGAGGGAGAGAGAGAGAGAGAGAGAGAGAGAGAGAGAGAGAGAGAGAATTAACAATATATTTAAAAAAAAAAATTTCTGTACCAATGCAAGTACTTATGAAACCGGCATTTGTGTGAAAATTATATTCCCATATGTCAATGTGTTACAAATCCATTTTTCTCTCACGCTACTTTTGAAGACATTATTCGACTCCTTTTCTTGTCTTCAAATGAGAATAAAATTAAACATTGAGTGATAAACATAAGATTTCTACATAATGGAAAATTCTGTTTATGAGCAGTAGCAAAACTCAGCTTTGGACTTAATAAACAGGTATGTGAAAAACGACAATTTTTTCATTTTCTTTTCATTTTTCTTTTTCTATTTCTTTTTTTTTATTTTTATTTTTTTCTTTGTTAAGGTAAATAGACGTGAATTACATACATTGTGTTAAGATAAGATTCCGATCGATATTTTCAGTTACCATAGAGTGAATGAAGAACAGTTGCTCGTCTTTGTCATACCAGTTATGTTGTATTTAAAAGTAATTTATTTGTTATTTAAATTTGAGTGGTCGATAAAGACTATCATTAATTATCTTATTAGTAAACGGTAAGGACATACATAAATTAAAAAAAAAAAAAAACGTTATTTTAGTTGATAAAGAATGAAACTTTTTAAACGGATCTTCAATATATGTGTAACTGTTTAGTAAAAGTAAAAAAAAAACAATAGCGCATAAATTACAATCATTAATAATAATAATTAGAAGAAGAAGAAAGATGATAATTGTTATCATCAGGTATAAAAAGCTTCGTTGAAATCACAAATAACAATTACTTGTCCTTTTGCAACGCTTAAAAAAGGTAATTATATTTTTCCTTCCATTTAAAAATATATTTAAAATTCCTTACTTATATATTAATAGAACTCGATATGTGTGTTGGAATATGGAAGGGAAATGGTATTAATATGGTAAATAAATAAGTGGTAGATAAATAAGTGGTAGACAAAATGTGTACATTCTGTTACAATATAAAAATATTTGTTCGAGTGCTCAGTTGTATAATGTATATGAGGGTTTTTTAATTTGAATACATAAAAATACATATTCTCTGTTTGCACATATTTTTTAAGACTAATTTAAAAAAAGGAAAAAAAATAGCTGTTGGAATAATAGTAAATTAAAATAATATTTTCTTTAATTTTTTGAATAGAGTAATTTAAATAAAAAAAAAAAAAAGAAAATAAATAATTTATGAAAGATTTCAATAAAGAAATATTTAATATCCTGATATAAAAAAATGTACAATAATTACAAATATATATATTATATATTTTATATATATATTATATTATATATATATATATATAATATATATACATTATATATATATAATATATATATTAATATATATTATATATATATAATATATATTATATATATATATTATATATATATTATATAGTATATTATATATATAAATATATATATGATATAAAAAAATATAAAAAATTATATATATATATATTATATATTATATATATATATATATATATATTATATATATATATTTATATTATATTTTATAATATATATATATATATATATATATATATATTATATATATATATCGTTATAAACAGGAGGTCATCATGAACGACTCGCCAAAGTTACTACCTCAATATGCAACGACGTTTTGTGGTAAGAGATGCAAATTTTAAAGTTATCTTTTTCTTCGATGTAAAAAAAAAAGAGTATCTTACTTAACACAAAAATAGCAGTTATATTACAATTTTAATTTTAAACATCATGAAGCTTAAGCTAAAGATGTATTTGTACTTAAGATAAAATGATTTATTTATTTATTTATTGTTTTTATTAATAATAATAATAATATATATAAATAATAATAATATAATAATAATAATAATAATAATAATAATAATAGAAATATAAAATTTAATAATAATATAATATAATAATATAATATAATAATATACTTATATTATTATTATTATTATTATTATTATTATTATTTTATCTAATTATTTATTATTATTAATTATTATTATTATTATTATTATTATTCTTTAGTATTAGTAGTAGTAGTAGTAGTAGTAGTAGTAGTAGTAGTAGTAGTAGTAGTAGTAGTAGTGGTAGTAGTATAGTAGTAGTAGTAGTAGTAAGTATTAGTATTTATTTACTTATTTATTATTATTATTATTTTATTTTATTATTTATTATTATTAATTATATTATTTTTTATTTTTATTATAATTTTTATTTTATTATTATTATTATTATTATTATTATTATTATTATTATTATTATTATTATTATTATTATTATTAGTAGTAGTATTTATTAATTATTATTATTCCAATAGGATTATGTACTATTAGAAAATTATTATTTTATTATTATTATTATTATTATTAATTCTTTATTATTATTATTTCTTTATTATTATTATTAATTATTCATATTATTAGTATTATTAGTATTATTTAGTATTATTAGTATTATTATAAATTAATATTATTTATTTTTATTATTTTTTTAATTATTATTTTTTTTATTTTTTATTATTATTTTTATATTATTATTATTATTATTATTATTATATTATTTATTATTAACTTATTATTATTATTATTATTATTATTTATATTATTATTATTTATTTATTATTATTATTATTAT
>JABUQX010000896.1:12500-20000 GCA_015478945.1 Trachelipus rathkii
ATATATTATTTGTTTAGGTAGATAGATAGATAGATAGATAGATAGATATATAGATAGATAGATAGATAGATAGATAGATAGATAGATAGATAGATAGATAGATAGATAGATAGATAGATGATTTTGTAGGTGTGGGTGCACCCACACCTACAAAATCCATACAAATCCAACAAATCCTACAAATCCTACAAATCCTACAAACGTCCATGGACGTTGAATGTTTGAAACCTATTTGTTAAATCTTATGTCTTTTCAGCAACACTGGGAGCAATGGCAATGGGCTCCATCTTGGGTTTTACCTCTCCGGTGGGTCCAATTCTTACCAGCAACTCCACAGATATTAGTATGGAACCCCTCACAGGGGGGGGGGGGGGGGGGGGGGGGGGGGGGGGATTAGTATGGAACCCCTCACACCCGATCAAAACAGTTGGTTTTCTTCAGTAGTAAACTTAGGAGCATTAGCAGGTTGCCCACTGGCAGGCTATTGTATAAATTATTTCGGTAGAAAAACCACAATGCATTTTCTCCCACGTTATTCTGTTCTTTATCAGATGGGTTCAGATAAGTAGTGGAATTATTTTATAAAATTGAGAATTTTGTCTAAGCATTTTTCTTTTATTATATTTTTATATATATTTTATAATATGTAATTATATGACGAAAATGGACATTACGGTAGCTTATGTAGAACTGTTTACTCTTTATTAGTGTATCTTTAGTTTTCCATGCTAGATAACTCGATCTATTTTCATAAAGTTTAATAACAGTGTTTTTATTCTTTGAGGATTTATGCAATAAATATCTACACGGTCATAGTGTTCCTTAAGGCTTAAATGAATAATATTTATTTTCCATACAATTTCATTCATTACTTCACTTATGATATGTTCTCCCTTTTAGTTTCTGCACAAAATTTTCCGATGCTAATAGTTGGGAGACTCTTATCGGGCATTTACTGTAGCATCATATCTCTATCCGTACCGACGTATGTTGCAGAATTTGCGTCGCCACAAATAAGAGGCACTCTAGGTGAGTAACTCAACTGAAATATTTTTAAATGTTTTGATTTTTAAGAAAGAGCTAAAATAATAAAATATTATATAATATTATAACATACCATTAATATTAATCTATTTCTTATTCGTCTTAAGAAGTGAATATTTAGCATAGATTTGATTTTTCAGCCATTTCTAACTTTTAAAAAAGATTGTTCTCTCATTTTTTGTTTTCCTTTAACACACTTAGTATTATTTATGAGAACAAAAGCAAAAAAACAACTCTGTTTTTTTATTATTTGAGAGAGCATCAGGGGCTCTATTGGCAACTGGTTGATTTTCTTTGAACTCGTGATGTTTAGTGGGGTAGTATTTTGTCGGCCTCGGGGAGCGAACTTGCCCTTCTTCGTTGGTAAAGCTCTCTCTCTCTCTCTCTCTCTCTCTCTCTCTCTCTCTCTCTCTCTCTCTCTCTCTCTCTCTCTCTCTCTCTCTCTCTCTCTCTTCTTCTTCTATCTCTCTCTCTCTCTCTCTCTCTCTCTCTCTCTCTCTCTCTCTCTCTCTCTCTCTCTCTCTCTCTCTCTCTCTCTCTCTCTCTCGATAAATAAAAAAGAAATGTCGAATTTTATTTGCTTCCTTTACATTTCAACTCGTAATTAAAATATAAAATGGTTTTTTTTTCTACGTATTGTCCCTTGACATTAATCATTTTATGCAAAGTACGTTTATTAATGTAAGGGTTGGATCATTCATTTTTGCTACGGTTAACTCTATTTACTAGCTCGCAATTGTTGTAGCATAACACCTAATAAGGAAATCAGCTAATGCTCTTGAGCATTTTAGTTTTAAATTTTACTAATAAAACTAAGCCTACTGCAAATAAAAGGACACTAAAATTCTATTAGCAAAATGTGTTCAGAAAGTGTCCGCTTATTTTATAATTGGATTTCTTTAATGAAAATCAACTTAACATATAAAATATTATAATAAATCGCACAAATTAGTGAACAAATTTATTTACTTTTTACAATCTATTTTTTAAAAAGTCTAAAAAAAAAAAAAAAAAACGATTACGTTTCACAAATAATATTATATTGAATCTACTACACCAGCACAAAAAGGTTAATAAAAATACTTTTATCCACATTGTAAAATTCTCTCATTCATGATTTTTATTTGGCATATTGACTGAGATTTTTGAAATTATAGTGAGCCACAGTTTTATAGTTATTAAAAAAAAAAAAACAATAATCCCACCACCTTTGTAAGGCCTAACTAATTTACACAGTAGGGAGACCTACATAACTCACCAAATCCAACATTTAACAGAATGGTCCTTCTTAACGGAAATTCTCTTTAGCTAATTATAATTAGTTTTAAAGAAAATGCAGATTATTACTATTATTATTATTATTATTATTATTATTATTATTATTATTATTATTATTATTATTATTATTATTATTATTATTATTATTATTATTATTATTATTATTATTATTATTATTATTATTATTATTATTATTATTATTATTATTATTATTATTATTATTATTATTATTATCTAAATTTTGATTTTTCAACTTATGGGGACGCTCCAATTATTTCTTCGGACTGAGTCCAATTTCCCCCCCCCCCTAAAAATGGCAGCCTGGGTTCAGTTGATTTGACCATATATCAAATAAAGCTGATCATCTAAAACGTCGAGCGTTTCTTTTCAAATCAAAGTCACTAGTTTTGGTATCTTACCTTTAAAAATCGATGTTTTTGACATTTGTCTAAAGCTGAAACAGCATGAAATTTGTTATCAAACTTTAAATACGTATTGAGTGGGACGATTAACTATAAACGTAAACGTGGTTCTTTGATATTTGACCCCATATCTGAACATTGGTCGATCCTATTTTTGGGTTTTCAAATTGAAAAATTTGGATATTTTTTTCTGTTTATCCGATCTGCATGAAATTTTCAGTGGACATTTGCAGTCGGTGGGAGATTCAATTTTTTTATTTAGATACATTCTTTCTTGAATATGCAGTAATTTTGGGATTTGTTCTGGAACACATTTTCAAGAAATTGGGGAATTTTTAACATTTTCTTTTGAGTATAAAAATTATCTAAGTAAAAAAGGTGTATGGTGTATATCGCCAGATTATACAAGCCCTGAAAATTTGATGTTGATCGGATAAGTAGATGAAAAAAATATCAATATTTAACTTTTTCAAAAATTCAAACGTTTGAAAAAGTGAAATATTGATATATTTCTTGTCTGTTTATCTGATCAACATCAAATTTTCAAGGCTTGTATAGTTGGGCGAAATACATCTTTTTCACATAATTTTTCTGCATACTCAAAAGACAATTTTTACAATATTTCCAAAAACAATTTTTTGAAAATTTGTTCCAAGAACAAATCCAAAACTACAAAGAAGTTATCTAAATGAAAAATGTGCATCTAGCCCGACTACAAATGTCCTGAAAATTTCATGCACATCGGATAAACAGAAAAAAATATCCAAGTTTTCAATTAGAAAACCCAAAAATAGTAGGTTTTGAAAATCGACCAGTGTTCAGATATGGGGTCAAATATCAAAATTCCATTCTTACACTTTTTAGATAATAGTCCAATCTTTGCATATTTCAAGTTTGAAGTCATTTCGAAAAATAATTTAGCAGGAGTTTCGACAAATGTCAAAAAATTGAAAATACCAAAGCAATGACTACAGACACAGAAAAACACACGAAAACGACGTTTTAGACATCAGAAAAGCTACAGTTTGGTGTTTATATGGTCAAAATCGGCTGAAAATTACGAATTTTATGTCCATTTTTAGGGGGGGGGGAAATTGGGCTCAGTCCGAAGCAATAATTGGACCCGGTCTTTATTAAAGCAGGAATTACTTTTAATGGGGAAATAAATGTGTAAGAAGAATGCAAATGACAGGATTCATTTGTATTAATTGCGTGCGACAAAGTTTAAGGATGTTGTGATATCTACGAGTATTGTTTTTGCTCTTTTTACAGGTGGAGGTTTTCAAGTGATGGTAGTTTTTGGTATACTTTTTGCATACTGCATGGGGCCAGCTTTCGACAGTTTTCGATGGATTGGTTCAATGTGTGCAATAATTCCCTGCATTTGTTCAATATTAATGATATTTGTTAAAGAGTCACCTTGTTTCCTTGTAAGCATTGGAAAAGAAGAAGACGCTCAAGAATCACTCGAATTTTTCAGGGGTACGTTCTACAAAAAAAATTTCATCAGTGTACTGTAATTGATAAATCAAATGCAAGATATTCATTACCACTGGCAAGGTAGATAAGAACTAGATTTTTAATAACCTATTTTGTGGATAGGGGCAACCCTAAAACTAAAAGACTTACCTGTGACCACGAAAATTACTCTTTACACTTAAGAACATGAAACGACACTCTTTCTCTTTTCTATTGATATTGCAGCGACTAATATCCAAGGAAGTGAAAACTTGTTTCATAACGTTTATATTTCTCTCAGTTCGTGGGACAGATCCATCTTTTAAATGTAAAAGTTGTTTGCTTTAACTCCAAAACAAGAAGGCTTTCATTGTGGGATAAGCTTCCTCATATGATCCATGAAAATAGATTAATGACTTCACAAAATTCATTATTTTGCGCTCTCTACATGTTTCTTCGATTATATTAAGATACATATAATCAAGAAACCTTTGCTATTATTCCGTTAAAAAAACAACTAGCTGTTTTCTTTTCTGTACACTTGCTCTCTCTCTCTCTCTCTCTCTCTCTCTCTCCTCTCTTTGTCTATTTCTTTGATTTAAATTCTCGTCATATTCATCTAACACATGTCGACCTTCATCACATCAGCTCAAAGTATCAAAAGTCACTTTGATCTGTGAAACAAATTTTTGTGCGACAAAATCACTTTGTCTCTTAATATCTTCATCTTCCAGTAATGATTGTTCTGCCTCCCTCAATTTTTTAAATTTTATCTGCAGCTTTGTTTCTCATTGACTTTCTATAATGGCGAGATAAAAATTTATAATTGTGAATTTAATTTGAGAATATCAAAACCATCCAAGAGCAGCCATGTTTTTAATATCTTGAAAACATAACAAGGATGATGATGTTAAATGAAATTTAAAATGCTTCACTATTTATCATTTTAAAATTTTCTTTCTTATAGACAGGCAAGGTATCTTTATAATTTCAAGAATACACTTGACTTCTTTATAACACTCTCTTCAGCAACCTTTTCAAACAATTTTATGAGACTTGAATCCCTGTTTCTTCTTCTCCTTTTACACTTTGAGATTCTTTCATTAATAATTATAATAGCCTAATCGTTTTAAAGTGTTAAATTACGGCTTTTTCTTCCTTGTAACATTGTGGCAATTAAGAAAGGTTTTTCAAAACGATAACGGAAGAATTTTTACAAATATACAATTTTAACAACCCCGGCATATCGCCACACAGAATATCCCATGTTGTGGATTTCATAAATCAGTAGCTTCCTTTATCTAAAAAAAAAAAATTCATATAAAATTTCCTTTAAATATTTATTGAAATTCAGAAATGAAACTGCCGCGTGACTATACTTAGAATTATTTATTTTCATTTTTCCTTTTTACTGAACTAATTCCTTCTGATTGAAAAATTAAATAAAGAAGATTCGACATCAGAATTCTACTCAACTTCCATATAAAATATAATCAAAGAAGTAGAAACTAAACCATATCAGTAATCAAGCTCTGAAAAATTGAAAATATAAGAAAGAAGTTTGCTCAAGAGTTTACCGGTAGAGTGACTGAAGGAATGAGCAGGAAAATGATTAGCTTGTTGGGATTGTTTATCTCCAAGATGGGCAGAGATAACTGCTTAAAGTTATGATCGATAGAGAAACTGTAGACAATTTCATGCTGTAATTTCAGAATGAGAGGAAAACCTAAGATAACTAACACACACAAATCACTTAAAATGATGATATAAAAAAATAGAATATGCTCTATATTTGAAGTTAACATTGTACGAGAATTTAAAATAATCAAGTAGAATTAGAGGATAAAAAAACAACAAAGACTGCAAATAAGTAACAAGGGAAAAATTAACATTGTTGTACATATCAGCCATTGGATCAAAATTGAGAATACAGACAATAAGATAGTGCTAATTAAAATCTTGTAGGTGTGGTCTAAAAGAAGCCTGGCGGTGTTGATCAAAGTGTAAATTAGAATAATGACTTCAAATGTTACAAAAATTAAAGCATGAAGAAAATACGACATCAAAGTTCTCTACATATCCTAGACAATACCACCTTTCCTATCCAGCATGAAAACAAATTCTAAAGAAAGCTATAGAATGAGGAGGATTGAATTAAAGGAACTGATTAGAGAGACGACATTTGTAACTTTTTTTTACAATTGGTTCATTAAAAATAAAAATCTTTATTACCAACTTTTTGACAAAAATCGCTCCTACTAAAAAAAATCATTCGATCATAATAAATAATTCAGCAAAAGAAAGATATCTCCCAGCTGTTTCCAAATCTGAAATGAAAATAAAAATCGGTCGAGAGAAAAAAGTTCTTTATTTTCAATGTTTCTTATGACTTCATTCAATTCATTAAAACTTTTTTTTTGGCAAATGATACAGTTTTTACAGTTTTTGCAGTTTATGTGATAAGAGTTGGGGAGACTAGCAATAAATATCTGTTTTGCTTCATTGTTTCATTATACGGTTATTTTTCTCATTTAGACATTTTAGTTACATATCAAATTCATATTTTCATTAATTTTTAATGGTGGTAGCTAGGTTATATAAAAAGTAAACTTTTTAAAAAAAATAATATTTTATCAATAATAAGTAATAAATCATGGTTTCCTATGGCTAAATTGCTAATTATTGAAGACTAGGATTTATGAAGGTGTTTTAGAATCTTTGGAAGATTTCTAACTTGTAATGTAAAATTTCTATTAAATATTTTTCCTGTATTTATTTTTGATACGCTTTAAAGGTAAATAAATATTATACTTTGCAGGTAAAAATTTCAAAGGAATTGAGGATGAATTATCATCCATTAAAAGATCAGTTGAAGAAAGCAAGGAAAGGAAGGCCTCCTTCAGAGATCTCAAAAAGAGACACATTCTAATACCGTTTTTAATGTCCCTTGGTTTGATGTTCTTTCAACAGTTTAGTGGAATTAATGCAGTTCTCTTTAATCTTAATACAATATTTGAGGTAAATGATAGAAACATTGAATTAAAGTTATAAATTAAAGTTATTGCAATATTTATTATTAAAGATATAATCTATGAATTATTAGTTCAAAAAGTGTGGGCCTACAAATTATATCAGAATTTAGAAACTATTACAAAATTTAAATCCAAAATTTTTATTAAAAAAAAAAAAAGTTTGCTCAATTTCTTAAACATTTTTAGGCAACAGACTCGGATTTATCTGCAGATGCATCGAGTATTATCGTGGCGGTAGTGCAGCTCGTAGCCTGTGTGGTTTGCAT
>JABUQX010000896.1:22500-30000 GCA_015478945.1 Trachelipus rathkii
GTTATATATATATATTACATATATATATATTTAAATATATATATATATATATATATATATATATTATTATTATATATATATATATATATATATATATATATATATATATATATATATATATATTATTATTTATATATATATATAGTATATATATATATATATATATATATACATATATATATATATATATATATATATATATATATATATATTATATTGTATAATTAATGTATATATATATATATATATATATATATTATTATTATTATTATTATACAAACACTTATTCCCGCTTAAGCGGGGTAGTGGTACGTGCAGCTTCCCTAATTCATATTTTCTTTCATCTCGCCCCCACCCACCTCCTCCATTCCATTCTATCTCTCGCCAACGCCCTACCTTCCTCCACCCTCATCCCTCTCTCTTCCAGCATTTCCTTTATTCCATCCATCCATCTTCTTTTTGGTCTCCCCTTCCTCCTTCCCTATCCCCTCTCCGCCTCCCAAACTCTCCTACAGACCACCCTCTGTTCCTCCATTCTCTCCAGGTGTCCAAAAACCATCTTAACATTCCTTCTCTCCGCTCTTTCTCACCAAAACCATTTCTTCCAATCACATCTCTCTCTTATCACCCTATTCCTAATCCTCTCTCTTTTACTAACCCCACATACTGCTCTCAACCCTTTCATCTCAAACACTTCCAGCTTCTTCTTGGACCTAGCATTCAACCCCCATTTTTCACACCCATATAGTACCGCTGGAACACAAATTTTTTCAAACATACTTAGATCTTAAGCTTAAGTGATAAATCCCCTTTCCATCTACTCAGACCACTCAATGAGTTCAAGCCCCCTCTCCTCCCTTCCTCTGTGAGACTCCATCTCTTCCTTCATCCCCTCCCTTCCTACCCAAGTCCATCCCAAATATCTAAAAACCTTTACTTCTTCTAAAACTACACCTCCTACTCTAATCTCTAACCCCACCCCTCCTCTCTTTCCTCCCCCTCAAACACTAACACTTTACTCTTTACCTGGATTTATCTTTTAAGACCCTTGCCCACACACAGACTTCAAACTCCTCTCTCACCAAATACTTCTGACCCTCTGTGCCTTCGCCACTAAAGGTATCATCCGCAAACAGTGCATCATGTTCACTTCCCATCTATCCCCCCTATCCATCAATTCCACCCCTCTCCCCTCCCCTCATCATTCCTCTGCACAGACACTTCCATAAATAAAAATTGAAAGCCATAAACAAGTTTACAAACTTCCCTGTCTCAACCCTCTCTCTACTCCAAACATCTCACTCTCCCTCCTAATACTCTCACACACATTCTACTATTCCCATAAAGGCTCTAAATACCTTACCTAATTTATCCCCTATTCCATATTCTTCCGGTGCACCCCTCCATGGAATTCCCCCTCTTCACTCTATCATATGCTTTCTCCAGATCTAAAAACAATCTACACATTTTCCTTTCTTTTCTATACCTTTCTCCACAAGCATCTTCATTGTGAAAAATACTTGATCCACACACCCCCTTCCCACCCTAAATCCTCCCTTGTTCTTCCCCCATTCTCTCTTCCGTTAAGTCTCTCACCCTCTCAATTAATATTCTCCCATACACTTTCCCTACTACACTCAAAAGAAATGCCTCTATAATTACCACACTCCATCCTATCCCCTTTCCCTTTATACATGGGAACCAACAACCATCCTCCCAATCCTGTGGAACTACTCCCTTCCTCCAACATAAATTATATAACCTATATAGCCATTCCTCCACCCCTCTGCCTCCCATCTGTAACATTTCCATACTCACACCATCTAGACCTGTGGACTTTCCTTTTTTTTCCTTTAGTTAACGCCCTAATAATTTCTTCCATTTGTATTTCCATCCCCTTCCCTCCCCACTTCCCCCCCCATCCCCACCTCTTGTAAATCCTCCTCATCTCTCCCACCCATTTCATTCAATAATCCTCTAAAATATTCCCCCATCTTTTCCTCACCCTATCCTCCCCTCCTATCCATTCCCTCCCCTCCCTTAACCCTCTCTCTCTCTCCTAACCCCCTCCATCTTTCTTTCTCCTCTTTTCTTTTTTATTTAAGTATTTCTTCCAGAATAACTTGCTTCCCTGTTTCAAAAATTTTTCTTCTGTCACTTTCTACACCATTCATTATTTGCATTTCGCCCTCTCTACCGCCCTCTTTGCTTCCACCTAATCCTTCTATATTCCTCCCAACTATCTTCCCTTCTCATATTCCCCAACCATTTCACATAGACCTCTTTTTTCTTTTTTTCACCCATAACTCTTTTCACCTCCCTACCTTACCAGATTCACTCCTCTCCCCTACTTGCTCCCACCTTTTTTACTCCACATATCCTTCTGGCCTCTTCACAAATTGTCTCTTTAAATCTCTTCCACTCCTCTTCCACTTCCCTAATTTCCGTCCCACTCACGTCCCTCCACCTATCTTCCATTCCCCTCCTAAACTCGTTCTTACACAATGTCTCATCTAATTTTTCCACCTTTATGACTTCTATTCTCCTCTTTTTTTCTCTTTCTCTAACCGTTACCTCTCCCCCTACCCTTAACCTAGCAACCACCAAAAAGTGATCAGATAACCCCCTACCTGCCCCTGCCCCTCTAAATACATTTACATCTAGTAATCTGCCTCTATCCTTTCTATTTATACACACATAATCCAATATCACCCTCCCCCCCGTTATCTCACTCTTCCATGTATACTTATGATTTTCACTTTTCTTGAACCAAGTATTCCCAACTATCATTCTTCTATCAACACACAACTCTAACAGACTTTCTCCATTATCATTCCTTTCCCCTAGCCCAAATGGGCCTATAATTCTCCCCATCTCCTCTCTTCCCACTCCTGCATTCAAATCTCCTAATAAACAAATTTTATCATTTACCCCGAAACTTTCCCAACATTCATTCAACTCACTCCAAAATCTTTCTCTCTCCTCCTCCCTCGCTCCATTTACTGGTGCATACGCGCATATAAAAACCCACATTTCCCCCCCAAATTTCACTTTAACCCACATTATTCTCGAACTCACCTATTTGCATAATTTTACCTTATCCCACACCTCTTTCCTCATAACTATTCCTACCCCTTCCCTCGCCCTCACTCTCTCGTTCACCCCCGAAATCATACCCTTAAATTTTCCAAAGTCCATCTCCTTCTATCCTTTCAGCTTTGTTTCTGTCAACCCTAACACATCCAATCCTTTTTCCTCGAACATTAACCCCACTTCTTCCCTTTTCAGATCCTCATTTATCCCTCTCACATTCAAACAACCCACTCTAATCTAATCTCTTTTACCCATCTTATCTCTTTACTCCCCCTTATACTCTACTATCCTGACCCTCTTATTCACCACTCTGCTTTCTGCTATTCCCTCACTTGATTTGGCTGCACGCTTGCCGGGAACCCACAACCTGAGGCACTTCCCAATACCTCAAGCTCCAAACCCCGCTCAAACAACCACACCCTAAAAAAGTACCCTAAAACTATATTCTAAAATTAAATCACACTATATCTATAAATTTAAAACCTATGTTATCGTTGAAATTTATAATTACTTGTTGAATTCTCTTCCTACAGTTGAAGACACTCCTCTTCTCAGAGTTCGATATTACCGATTTATAAGATCCCTGAATAATCTTCCTTCTTGATAATATCCTTGATGTAAACTATTCCTACAGTAGAATCAAAAGGAACCTTGATTTTCTCCTTCTTCTTGGAGATACTCTTGTTAGAGTTCCTTTGCTTTAATTTTTCACCTTATTCTTTCTTGATCTTTGGTGATCTTTTCCAAGCAAAGACAGTTAGGTACCTCAGAAAATTTATTCTTTCCTGCTAATGGTTTTTTCTCAACACTTGTGCTTAAAATGAAATTAGAATTACTTCATTTACTAAGTTGTACCAGAAATTCTTGAGATCCTTGAAAGGTCTTCTTCAAGCAAAACAAAGCAAGAAACCTCATCAAATTCCAAGAGTCCAAAAAGCACATATATTGGTAATTATGCCACTTCACAATTTATTTATTTATCAATCAATTCACTTATTTATCTACAAAATAAATTTTAAAATCATAAAATAATTAATTTTCACATTTTGTGAAAAAATTTTCAATTCATTAAAAGCCAAGATCTTTTGAAGAGAGCTTTATTTTCAAAAATTCTATTTTTTTCTTCACTTTCGCAATACTTCCCAACTGTTTTTTACTGAATCTTCTATTTTATCACGTCTTATCCAACGGTGGTATCAAAGATATATATATATATATATATATATAATTCTATATATAAAAAATATATAATAATATATATATATATATATATATATATATATATATATATATATATATATATATATATATATATATATATATAATATATATATATACTATATATATATATATATATATATATATATATATATATATATATATATATATATATATATATATATATATATTATATATATATATATATATATATATATATATATATATATATATATATATATATATATATATATATATATATATATATATATATATATATATATATATATATACATATATAACATCTTGGTAGACTATTAAATACATATTTTTGTAAACTATTCAAAAACAAACAATTTAATATTTAAATTAGTTTGAAATGATTTACGGCATATGAAAGAGTTTTTCTGTTAAATAAGTTGGGTTGGCATATTAAGTCATATTAATTTATAGCTTTACCCAGCATCCTTTTTTATATGAGGTTTATAGTTGAACAAACAGTGGAATTCTATTTTTAAGTAAATAGAAGAATTATCTTTATTTTTACTATTGTTCAAAAATATTCCAGAAGACCTATTTTAATTCTAAAATTTGTGTTCTTACTCAATTTTTATTTTTATTAACCAATAGGGATTCATTTTCCAATTTAAGAATCATCCTAAATGTTTTAATCCAAAGAAATGTTATGATTGGTAGTTCTTATTATTAAATCGAGACTATTTTATGATATTCATGTAAAGTATAAGTCTGTTCCTTCATCACTTCTTGGATAGCTGTTAAACAGATATATATATATATATATATATATATATATATATATATATATATATATATATATATATATATATATATATATATATATATATATATATATATATATATATATATATATATATATATATATATATATACTTATATATATATATATATATATATATTGTATTAATTCTCCCTACCCTGCTACGCAGCACATGTAGGGATCATGAATAAGGTAGAAAAGCACTCAGGATTTAATAAATATAAACTCTAAGAAATATCATTCATTTTATTCTGCCATTTATATATGAAACAATTTGTACAATTTTATGCATATTTGATAAAAAGAAAATAAATAAGAAAACAACGTGGAGTCAAATTTTATATTAATTCACCTTCATGCTATATATAAAATTTTTGGTAACATTCCCATATATGCAGACGTGGGTAGTAAGTAGCGCAGCTACTATAGGTGTTTTTTTTTTAGTATCGCTATCGCTAACGTTTTCGCAGCTACTATAGGTGTTTTTTTTTTAGTATCGCTATCGCTAACATTTTCGGAAAGTAGCGGAAGTGGTAGCTTCACTGTTCTCAGCGATAGTTATAGCGCTATTTTTTAAAGAAGAAATAAAAAACCTTTCCAACTTTTAAATTTAACAAAGTTTGTGTACAGTACAAGACAATTACAAAAATGTTTTTAAAATTATTTTCCCGTCTATTTCAGTTAGTAAATGTTTTTTTTATTATTATTATTATTATTATTATTATTATTATTATTATTATTATTATTATTATTATTATTATTATTATTATTATTATTATTATTATATATATATATATATATATATATATATAAAATATATATATATATATATATATATATATATATATATATATATATACAGTGGCGTATTTAGGGGGGGGCCAGGGGGGCCATGGCCCCCCCGAAATTTTCTAGACACTAAAAATTTTTAAGTATCATATCCGTTAATAATAATATAAAGTGCAGAAGTTAAATTAATTTTATATAATTCGTCGCTGTCAGGAACAAATCTTGTAAGTCCATTAGTTAAAACTAAACTTGAAACCATCAGAGAAAATGCAACATTAGAATTTCAGCATTTTTGAAGAATGTGTAAGCGCATCTGAATCTGAGCTGGGTATTGAAATTGCTGTACCAAGAATTAACAAATTCCAAAAATACAAACCCAACATTCCTACTTCCGACCCACAGACTTATTATCGCACACCCATTTTTATACCATTTTTGGATGATTTAATATCAGCATTAGGAGAGGTTTTTAAATTTTCCTTGCAATTTGTCATACCGAACGGGTGTAATATGCCATATGAGAAGATAAAAGATTGTGTAATATTTTACAAGGAAGATCTCGAAAGCCCAAATGAAGATTTAGTAAAAGCAGAATGGGATTTATGGAAGTTGAAATGGCATCACAGCACAGGTCGCCCAAAAGCAGCAATAGATGGACTAGTTTCTTGTTTGCAGTCACAATTTCCAAATATTTACATCTTGTTGCAAATACTGGCAAATTTACCCGTGTTTAATGCTTCAGTAGAAAGAAGCTTTTCAACATTAAGACTTCTGAAAACCTACTTGAGAAATACTAATGGAGATGAATGACTTATTGGACTTGCCCTCTTCTATATACATCGAAATATTGAAATAAAAATTGAAGATGTTATTCCTTCAGACCTCACTCTTATGTCAGGCGATTAAATTTAGCAATTTTAAGTAAGATGATTTTAGTAATTCATATAAATTCTTCCCATTTTTCTTAGGAATTTAATATTTTGTCTTTGAATATATTTATATATATATATGAATATATATATATATATATATATATATATATATATATATATATATATATATATATATATATATATATATATATATATATATATATATATATATATATATATAAATATATTTAAAAAATTATTTCTTTCGAAGGCTAGCTTTAAGATATTTGATACGTTATTTGGGAGTAAATATATATATATATATATATATATATATATATATATATTATATATATATATATATATATATATATATATATATATATATATATATATATATATATATATATATATAAAGTATATATATATATTTATATATAATATATATATATATATATTTATCAAAGTGCAATTAATAATAAAAGAATCAAACATGTTACCTGCATTAAAAAAAAAAAAATTACAAATTTTACTTATATTCAATTATTTATTAATTATTTTCCACTGTTCCCTTCTTCGTGAATTCGAATTTTAAAAGCATTTGCCAATATCATATGTTCTCCACTGTGCTAATATTCAGCATGTCCCAGAAATGAATGTACAAACTGATTGGGTGGCTTCCACAGTCACACACATGCATAACGTATCCTATACACACATGTCCGGAAA
>JABUQX010000896.1:37500-51974 GCA_015478945.1 Trachelipus rathkii
ACCCGCACCGCACCGCACCGTACCGCACTGCACAGCAATCAAAATTTCACACTGCACAACTCCGTATCTATTTAAAATAGTTCAGCCTGACTTTGTGAAATATTTTTGTATTTTCCAAAAATTATCTTTAAAAAATTTATACTCCGGCCCGCCTGGCTCAACTCCGGCTATGGTCTGACTCCCGGGTTCCAAGCCTGACTTCCAGTTCCGGCTCCAACTTCTTTTCAAAATTGTTCAGCTCTTCTAAACTTGAAGTTAGCCCAGCCAACCCAAAATTGTTCTTCAGCCCATTCCTGCCTCCTGCCTCTGGCTCCGCTCCACCTGACTTGTTTCCATTTCAAAATAGTTCAGCTCCGACTTTGCAGAAGAAGTATTTTAACCCTGCAAAATAATTTCTCGAAAAATTATACTTTACCTAAGGCTCTTATCCGGCTCCGCCCCGACTCCGGCTCCAACTTTGGTTGAATTACTTTCATCAACAACAAAATTTCTTGACAAAAATTTGACCTCGATCCGGCATCCGTCCGACTCCTGCTCCTGCTCCGGCTCCTGCTCCGGCTCCGGATACGGCTCCGGCTTTATCTCCGACTTCGTTTCATATTTCTTTGCAGAAGTATTTTTATCTACAAAAACAATTTCTTTAAAATAATTTATACTTTTTACTTCCGGCTCCGGCTCCGGCCGGCTCCGGCTCCGCCCGGCTCCGGCTTCTTTTCAAAATTGTTCAGCTTCAACTTTGTACAATTACTTTCATCTGCAAAATCTTGAAAAAAATTGCTCTTCAGATCCGGGCTCCGGCTCCGGGTTTTCTCTGATTCCGAATTTGTTTACATTTCAGAATATTTCACCTCGGACTTTTTTTACCTGCAAAAAAATTTTTTTTTTTTTTTTTTTAATTATACTTTGGCTACGGCTCCTATTCAAAAGTGTTCAGCTCCAACTTTGAAAAATATTTTTCACCTGTAAATTAAAGAAAATTTTGCTTTTAAGCTCCGGCTCCGTTCCAGCCTCTGACTCCGGCTCCGGCCTGGGTCCGGCCCAACTCGACTCCGTTTTCATTTCAGAAAAGTTCAGCTCCGGCTTTATTTTTACCTGCAAGTTCTAAAAAGCCTTATACTTGTTCTGGGGTCTGGCTCCGGGTCTGGCCTGGCTCCGCTTCTGGCTTGGCCCTTCTCAAATTTGTTCAGCCTGATCTTTAGTAGATATATTTTCCCTGCAAAAATTTCTTTAAAAAGAAAGCAATGCATATTCTGGTTGTTAATATATTTCTGGGTCTGACTTGACTACATTTATATGAGATTGAGAAAGAGCCTGGATCTTGCTTGTGTTTGCGAAAAGGAAAAAGTTTAATTTATTATAAAATGTGAATAAAAACCTAGAAAGATCCTGAAAGAATTGCACTTTTTGAACTGAAATGAAAGTTTCTTAATTTTGACACTCCCAGGAAAATAGGCTCCTATCTAAAACCTTCGGAATTTCTGAAACAAAATTACACCATGATGCAGGAGAGTGAAATTTTCTAATACTGTGTAATAAAAAGTGAAATCTTTATTTTTACCCCAAACAGTAAGTGTTTAAGGGCATGAGGGGTCCCTTAAACTAAGTGAAATCTTCACCAATTACAAATATGTTTCCTCATCTCTATTAGTAAAATATATACTTTTAAGGGGGGTCTTTATATGACGAACCCTAACTTTTTAAAGTGAAAACAAAAAATTTCACTTTTTATTTTTATTATTCTATTTTTTTAGAAAATTCCTCCCCTACATTATGTGGTGTGATCATGGAAAAATTCTGAATAGCTTTTAGGATACAGTGATTTTAGAGAGGTGTCAAACTAAAAATCCTTCAATTTCTGAAACTGGAATTCAGCTTTCCAGGATCAAAAACATTTATTTAGATTTATTAGGAATTACATTTTCTTTATTTTCTGGGACAACATCAACCTCCAGGTATCTGCTTTGGCTCTTCAACTGTATATAAATGACGCAGGAGTCGGAGCCAGAGCCGGAGCAGGAGCCAGAGCCGGAGCCGGAGCCGGAGCAGGAGACGTAGCCAAAGTATAAGATTTTCAAAAGATTTGTTTTGTAAAATAAAATAATTCTTCCCGAAATCGGAGCTGAACAATTTTGAAGCGAACCAGAGTCATAGACGGAACCGGAGCCAGAGACGGAGCTGGAGCTGGAGCCGGAGCCTGAGCCGGAGCCGGAGCCGGAGACAAAAATTGAATACTGGAATATATTTACATATGAAAAACATTTGGCAAGTATTTCAGATGGAGAAATGGAACAAACCGGAGACGGAGTGGAGACGGAGCCGGAGCCGGAGCCGGAGCCGGAAAAATATTTTTTTTTTCAAGAAATATATTTTGCAAGTGAAAATAGTTCTGCAAATCAGAGCTGAACAAGTTTGAAATGGAACCGGAGTCTGAGTCGGAGCCGAAGTTAGAGCCGGCGGCCGAAACGGAGCCAGAGCCGGAGCCAAGGTGTAATTTTTTTTTTCAAAATCTTTATTGCACGTGAAAATAATTCTGCAAAATCGGAGCTGAACAATTTTGAAATGAAAGCTGAGCCGGAGCCGAAGGATATATTTTTTTAAAGAAATTTATTTTGCAAGTGAAATATATTTTCCGTAGTCGGAACTGAGGCAATTGCGTCGAACAACAATCGGAGCCGGAGCCGAAGCCGGAGTTGGAGCCGGAGCCGGAGCCGGAGCCGGAGCCGGAGCCGGAGACGGAGCCAAAGTAATTTTTTTTTTAAGATTTTGGTAATTGTTTAGTATTGCTGACTGGAGTTCACGTACATAGTATATTAAAATTATAAACATTTCATTTACAAAAATGGTTTTAAAAAATTATTTGAAGTTTTTTTACGCATTTGAGTTTATTTTGAGTTAATATTTTCACTAAAAATATTAATATTAACGCTCTGAAAATCATAACAATTCGGCTTTTTTCCGCTCGTGTAGGGATGAGGAATCACTGTTGAAATGCGTTTCAGATTATCGATACATCGATATCGATATTATTTTTTTATAATCGATTTTTTTCACTAATTTCGAGGAATCGATATTATAGACAAAGTGTACGTAAATAATATCAAAGAAATAAAAAAATTTGTAAAACTATTTGTGCGTAATTTACAATAAAAAACTTCGAATTGAAAATTACATTAAACTGATAAGAGTACATGTAAAAACTTGAGTCATCTATGAAACGGCTGAATGCGCCCGTCGGATCAGCTTTGATATTGTAACGATGCAAGAGTTCCCTCTCGAAACAATGATAAAAACTTTTTTACTTTAAAAAATGTTTAATATTATTATAAATTGGAATTTATTTCAGGCAGAGATAGAAAGGAGGAGAAGGTATGTAAATTTGTAAAGATAATACTTGACTTATTGGTAATTCCACTATTCTTTAAGAATCACACTCTCTCTCTATCCTCTCTCTCTCTCTCTCTCTCTCTCTCTCTCTCTCTCTCTCTCTCTCTCTCTCTCTCTCTCTCTCTCTCTCTCTCTCTCTCTCTTCTCTCCCTCTCTCTCTCTCTCTCTCTCTCCTCTCTCTTCTCTTCTTCTTCTTCTTCTCTCTCATTTTTTTATTAGGTATGGTATATATATATATATATATATATATGTTAAGCATATATATATATATATATATATATATATATATATATATATATATATATATATATATATATATATATATATATATATTTTCATATATATATATCCTCTCCCAGTAAGGCTCACGAGCCTGTCAGTGGGGTCAACCTCCGCTCCATTGTGTTCTATCGATCACGATCCCATCCGCCATCAACTCATCCATTGCAGGCATCTGGTGTCTCCTTAATGAATCCTCCACTGTGTCTCTCCATTTTTTCCGTAGGCGGTCTTCTCCTTCATTCCACTCTGGTCTCCACCCTACCTCCTGTAATTAAAAACTTCTCTCTTCCTGCACTCTTCAGGTCCCACCATCTTAGTCTGGCTGGGTGAATCCACTCAAAGGCTCCAACATCATTTAGCTTCTCAAATAACCCATGCTCCCTCTGTGGTAATTCCACATCTGTTCCTGTGCCTCTCACTCCCATGCCCCTCCCATCTTCTTGATTTACACCCTCAAACATCCTTGATATCTTATGCCTCCCATTCTTGAATCCAATCGCTCTCTGTCTTCTGTCTTTCTCTCTGTCTTCTCCCTGTCTTTTTAGGGAGTATCTAAAGACACCTCCTGGTACAGCTCCCTTTCACCCTTTTGCTCCCATATATTTATCTTTCAAGATGGGGTATACTGTCTCCCTATGCTAGTCCGCCATATTTGCCTCAACTGTCCCACTGGTGTAATTTCCTGTGACACCCTCTCTCTCCTAAATGCTAAAATTTAGGCATTGATATTCATCTAAATTTTTAACTTCACGCCCTACTTCCACTATCAACAAACTCTTCTCTCCTCCCACTTGTATCATCATTATTTCTGTTTTCCCACATTCATATTTAATCCAACTTCTCTCAATTTTTCTGCGAAACACAAACACCATTTGCCTCAACCTCTCACCATCTCCACTTCAACACGCCAAATCATCTACATATACCATGATGTCTCCGTCAATCTCCCTCTTAAACTTTCATATATATATATATATATATATATAGAGACATATATATATATATATAATATAAAGTATAAGATATATATATATATATATATATATATATATATTATTAGTGTATGTAATCCAGGATTTTCGGGGGGGCCAGACAAAAATCGTTTCTTATATATATATATATATATATATATATATATATATATTATATATATATATATATACATATGATAGTATATATATAATAGTATATATATGATATATTATATATATATATATATATATATATATATATATATATATCTATATATATATATATATATATATATATATATATATATATATTATATATATATATATATATATATATATATATATATATATATATATATATATAAAGATATATATATATATATATATATGAGTATATATATAGAAGATATGTATATATATATATATATATTATATATATATATATATATGATACATATATTATATTATATATAAAGTTTATAAGGACAAAATTTTAAATTTCTAAGAAAAAATGGGAATAATTTATATAAATTGCTAAAATCATCTTACCTGATGTTAACTTTAATCGCCGGGCATGAGAGTGAGCAAGTCCGAGATAACATCTTCAGTTTTTATGTCAATATTTCGATGTATGTAGAGGAGGGCAACTCCAGTGCGTCATCCTCATAGTATATTTTAAAATAGTTTTCAATTCAATGTTGGAAAAGCTTCTTTCTCCATTGAAGCAGTGATGGGTAAATTGCTAAGATTTATACCAAGATGCAACATTTGAAATAGTGATCATGAACAAAGGAAACTAGTTCTTCTATTGCTATTTCTTTTGACGATCTGTTGTGATGTCATTTTGAATCTCCATAAACCTATCTCTGTTTTACTAAATCATCACCGCTTGAGATCTTCCTTGTAAATGTTACACAATCTTTATCTTCATATGGCACATAACACCTGTTCGGTATGACAAATTGCAAGGAAGATATAATTTCTTTATGATTTAAAACCTCTCTCCTAATGCTGATATTAAATCATCCAAAAATGGTATAAAAATGGATGTACAATATCACAAATTTTTAGAAAGTAAGAATGTTGGTCTGGTATTTTTTTAAACTGTTAATTTTTGCCAAGCAGCAATTTAATACCCAGCCTAGATCTAGATGTTTCTTAGATATCTTTCAAAAATTCCACTTAAATTCTAATGTAGCATCCTTTCTGATGGCTTCAAGTTTAGTTTTCTTAACTAGATTCACTTCTGATATATGCACTGCACAAATGTAAACTAATAACATGTCTGTAAAAACAGTTTCATATTTGCACAGTTAAACTACAAAATATAGAAACCAGAAAAGCAAAGGCCATAAATGTTATTAGAATTAAGGTAGCTTTTTTTTTGACTGATCTCCAACTTTACATTTTATTTGTTATTCTAAAGCTGCTATTATCGAGCTTAGCATCTCTTTAAAAAATACAAAACTGATTCATGCCAAGTTGGCAATTTAAAGCGAGTTTCAGCAAACTTTTTAATCCCTTTTCTACTATTAGGAATAAGTTCTTCTCTCTTTTTTCTCTTTAAAAACTTTTGTCCAATAAGCACTTACAAAGAAAAATGTACAACATTCTATTATTATTACAATTGCACTTAGAATATTTTGAACTTTAGAAACGTTTGTGAGGCATAAATTTAAGCATTGCAAAAAGCAGTGAGTATAAATGGCTTTGTGACATTTTTTCCTTTATTACTCTCTGAACATCCCTGAACTCGCAACTCATTGCTGTGTTGCTCCGTCATACCCTGTTCCTCTTAGATTATTCATTTCCAAAACCAAGTTCAGCTACTTTTCTTCAATTAATTTTGCAAGACTTATTTCCGTCAAATCATTTACTGAGACGAAACACAAAAAATCTTCTTTGACGGTAAGAGTATCAATATAAACGTAACGCACACACACACAAAGAAAATTGTTCCTTCTGGAACATAACACATCGGTCGTCTCATTGGCTAGATAGTAAAAACGCATTTTTATATGTTTTGCAATACTTTACGTTGAATGCGCAAATGACCGAACTAGAGCATTTGATTGTGAAACTGGTATGTACATGGTATTTAGCACTAGTTTTTAAATGTTCTTAAAGAACATGGTCTCCAGCATTAGCCCGATATCTTTAAAAAGACTCTTTTAAAATTGTAATCGTTTCCTACAGGCCAAGTAAGAGAGTTCCTGACACCCTGACCTTGAGTAATGCTGATGTCCATGTAATGATATATTTTGCTTTACCACAGAATCGAATTGCTTCAACAATTGAATTAGCCACTTTCTACTATCATTCAGCCTCCTTTCTCTGACTGTCAATCTTGTTTGTCGATGCTCTCATTCCTCCCTTGAACCTGCTTTCACAGCGAATCTTTTTCTAACATTCTTGCAATATTTATTTGTTTAAGCTTTAAAAAGATCCAATGGCTTTCTTAAGTTTGAATACGGTCTCATGCCAAAAACACCCAATTCTGGTATTTTCCTTTACCTCTTTGTTTCCAAAAACAATACACAATTTGAGCAATAAAGCCCCAACGTTTTTGTATCAGAGCAAGATAACCACTTAATATTATCAAGCCACTTTCTTTGAAAATATATTTCCCGACCTTTGCTTTCCTGAGCAGGAAATATATATTTTGAATCTGGTATCCAGAGATATTTTAATATTTCCACTTTTTCCTTATTGTTAAATACCGTACATATGAAATTGCCAATATCATTGGGATGAATAATCCTTTAACTATTCTTTGATTGCGCCTGACTTATAAACGCTTGTGAATGAAAAACATCACCGTCTACTTGAGATTTTCAGTTCCAGGAGAAACTGATTCTTCGAGTCTGAGTACCTCACTCTTTCAATAACAGGAATCTTTATTAAAAAAGTGTTTCCTTTTTTGTCGAAAAAGTCTCTAATATCTGTTCTTCTTTTCATATATATTACTTTATTTTTAAGTTGAATAACAACACGAACAAAAAATATCAAATACAAAATGCAAAACTATTACTATTAACTAGCAACTTAATATTATGCCCTTAAAACAATAGGTCGATAACTTTACACCGACAACACAATGCTATCTCATTATTAAGTAATGCTGAGAGGGAGAGAATTAATACTCATCTCTGTGTGTTTAATATATATGAGTAGGTTATGGTATAGTTGAAGATATATATATATATATATATATATATATATATATATATATATATATATATATATATATATATATAAGTTATATTATGTATATATATATTATTATTATTATATATAAAGAGCAAAGTATATATATACATATATATATATATATTATATATATAATATATATATATATATTATATATATTATATACATATATATATATTGGTTGATATTATTATTATTACATATATATATATATAGAAGAGTTGATATATATAGATATATATATATATATATATATATAATGGTATATATACATATTATATACATAAGGCTGGGCTAATATTACATAAAGAAGTTATAGCATATACACATATACATATATATATATATATATATATATATATATATATATATATATATATATATATATATAGGGAAAATTGCACTTTTAAATCACCTTTCAAATCCTAAAGGACTTACGAGATTTGTTCCTGAGAGCGACGAATTATATAAAATTAATTTTGTAACTTTGTAATTCTTTATAGTATTATTAACGGATATGATACTTAAAAATTTTAGTGTCTAAAAATTTCGGGGGGGGCCATGCCCCCCCTGACACTCACTGTATATATATATATATATATATATATATATTATTATATACATATATATATATATATATATTATATAGTATATATATACATATATATATATATATATTAGGTCTTTATATATATATATATATATATATATATATATATTTTCAAAAAATAGAACTGAATCCATCTAATTTTAGGCTCTGTCATTATCGGCCATACTCCTTACAAAATGATACCTGGGTGTGGCCTAATTAATGTACTTACTGAAATCTGCTATTAAAATATCACTAGCTAATAAAATATTATACTCTTGTACTTATATATATCTAATTTATGAAATGATACGATATATTAAGTACCCTTAACATAAAAGTTAACTAAAATATTTAAAAACTTTTGGCAAGTCATTTCCGAAACCTGTTTTGTAAAAGATTTGTTTGTAAACAAAATGTTCATCCGCGCACCCGCCCGTTTACTACCCTGAATTCGAGGATTGCAACAACGTGCCTGACTGTGACATTTGGCATGACGTAGAAGTCTGCCAAACAGGCTTTGGAATTACGCTGCCTGTGTGCCCGTCCGGGCTGCAGTCGGGCTTCTGGAAACGCAGCTAATATCAAAGAAAATAAAAAATTTGTAAAACAATATTTGTGCGTAATATACAATAAAAAAAGGACAAATTAATACACAAATACGAAATTCTATATATATATATATATATATATATAGCAGAGAGATATATATATATAGTTATTATATATATATATATATATATATATATATATATAAATATATATATATATATATATATATATATATATATATATATATATATATATATATATATATATATTTCAAGGCCCATGAGCCGACGGGGAACAAATGGGGACGTTTTCCATACATTGTAGGGAAGAGGCGGAGTGAACCCAGTGACACCCAAATAGAAGAGTGGGTGCCCTGAAAACCCTCCTCGGAGGGACAGTCTCCACTCCTTTCGTTCTCGGAAGGCCGAGACTCACGACCCCGCCATCGGGGTTATCTACTTCCATTAGTTTAAAAAATAAACCAATGGGTACCCAATATATTTACGGTACCCATTAGCTTAAAAAAAGAATTATTTTAAACTAATGGGTACCACAAGGGTAGACCGCATCTATAGCAGGAGTCGGGGTCTCTCGGCCTTCTGGGAAACGAAAGGGTAGGACTATTTTCCCCTCCAGGGGGGTCGCGTGGGGTTCCTCCGCCCCTCCCCTATGGGATATGGAAACGTCCCTCTGTTCCCTCGTCGGCTCGAGCCTCTAATGGGCCATGTGATATATATATATATATATATATATATATATATATATATATATATATATATATATATATATATAAAGACTGACTCAATTGCCTCACGAACTCAGCGGGAGTCGATCTAATACCGATCTAACACGCAGTTTGTTTGTAATCGTACTGTAAAATTTTCTAATTGGTCACAAATCTTGAATTTTGCCTATATTTATATATATGTTATATATATATATATATATATATATATATATATATATATATATATATATATATATATATATATATATATATATATATATATATATATATAAATATAAATATAATGTAAAATAGTCTACAGATTTATTCTTTTAAACTATATATATATATATATATATATATATACATATATATATAGTTATGATATACATATATATACAACATCGTTTGAAGCGAACATTTTAATGGGTGTCAAAGACTTTTTTCGATTGGGTATTTTATATTTATAGTTAAACTAGTTACTATATATATATATATATATATATATATATATATATATATATATATATATATATATTATATATATATATATATATATTATATATATATATATATATATATATATATATAGCCTATATATATATTGCGTAGTATATTAAAAGGAAAAATTATTTTATTACTTTATTATTATTTTATTTTATTATTATTTTAGGGTGTCAAAACTTGTTTGCGAGGATTTTAATATACGTAAACGTAAATTTGGCCGAACAATCGAATTGTTGATAATCGTTCAAAATTATCGATTATTTCGAAAATATTAATGCAATCACAGGCATAAAAATCGAAACAAAGTGATCGATAGCGACATCCCTAAACGATAATCTAGTCAATTTGAACAATAATAGTTCTTTCTTAATGAATTAAATACATGAAAAACTATACAACTTCTAAATACTGTCCATTTAGAATGAAATAAGAAAGAATGTAAACAGAATGATACTACATATGTACGAAACCCACAGCAAGCTTCAATAAGAATTACCAAATATTTAACTGTCCTTAAAGCAGAGTTGATACCTGAAATAAACGGGTAATAAAAGTCATGCCAAGAACCCGTCGAAGCTGAAGCTGAGCTGAGTTGAGCTGGAGTTGAGTTGAGCTGGAGTTGAGCTAAAGTATAAAAAAATTCCTAGAAGTATGTTTCCAAATGAAGATAATTTGCAAAATCAGAGCTGAACAATTTTGAAATGGAAAAGGAGGCGTGATCGGAGCCGGAACCAGAGCTGGAGCTGGAGCGGAGCCAGAGCTGAGTATAAATTTGTACAGTTATATAATATTTCCCATATATATATATAGCAGCAGCAGCAGCAGTTGGCTATATATATATATATATATATATATGCTATATATATAGTATATATATATATATATATATTATATATAATAGGTATATATATATATATATATAGTATATATATATGTTATATATATATATATATTTATATATATATATACTGTATATATATATATATATATATATATATATATATATATATATATATATATATATATATATATATATATATATATATATATATATATATATATATATATATATATATATATATATATTTAGTATATATAGTAGCTTAGTAATCAGCTCGTAGTTTCACATATCTATATATGTTTATATTTCTATGTAATATTTGGAGTAATTTTTTGTCTTCATACATACGAGTATATATAAAAATCTATATATGAGTCAGTATATATATATAATATTTATATATATATATATATATATATATATATATATATATATTTTTTATTCACATCTCTCCCCTAGTATTGTGAAAGCACTGTTAGTTGGGCCAGCATCTTCTTCCTTCTGGCCCAGAAACTCTTAGTCCTAGAGTACTCTAGAAAACTATTTCTCGGCACAAAGATTTCCGATGCTAGTCCTTGAGTTATACACTCAGGTAGGGTTTTACCCTTTCAGTGAAACTAGCATCTTTTTTCATTTGGCCTCAAAATTTGTTCTCGCTCCCCAGAAGATAGTGATTCTAGGCGCATAGGATTCCAATGCTGGTCCAGGAGTTTTACAAGCAAAAAAGTAAAGGACCGGGTTGCTAGCCCTGTCGTCCTAAAACTATGCAAAGAAAAGTCTTCTTTTGATCCGACTGCCTAGAAAATCCAATCTTCTTATAATAGACATATCCAAACTCCACTAGATGCTGCAGATACTATGATATCATTGTAAAAGTTGAAATTATTCTTAGTTATTAAAATTAGCAAAAAGAACTAATTAGGATATTTTGTTCTGCCTCCAACGAACTTAATTTTTTTTAAACTATGAATTTATATATTTTGAGTATATCGAAAGAACTTGATTTGAAATTTTGTTGCTCCTCTTCTTCATTTATGCAAAAATATTAATTTCTCTTTGTTGAATAATTTTGATTAAAATTTTAAATTTCATTGAAATGCTAAAATATTTTCTATAGAGTTATATAATTATTACTTTTTTTATCCGCTCCAGTGGAAATTCTAGTCACAATACATGTCTTCATCAGCAGCTTCACTCCCTCCGACGAAAAACCATGTACATCCTTCTGTAAAACCTCTTCTCAACTTTTCACACTCTTTCTGCTTCCTCTCAGATCCTTCCTTGGCTTTTCTCCCTCCCTCGCTGTGGGTAACACGTCCATCTCCGACGGCAGTCAGATCATAATATCAAAACATGACATATATATATATATATATATATACTGTTACATACGTTTTTATGCTATATAGTTATATATATATATATATATGGTGCTATAGAAAAGAGTGATATATATATATATATATATATATATATATATATAAAGTATATATATATATATATATATATATATATATATATATCTTCTTTCTTTATCTTCTCCTTCTATTTTCCCAAGAATGGGAGAAAGGTGCATCGGTAAAGAAAAGCAGTAGAAGAAAATGACACATGATATAAGTCGAAAAGAAAGCCCAGCCTTACTGCCCCTTTAGTACATAATTTTAGTGAGAACTCCAATGCAGCTTTCTGTGAAAATCCACCCCCTAAAGCTTCATGGGAAAGCGATGGACCCTCACCATGGTAGATCGTCAATGTAAGGGTTCATCCTTTGGCCCAGGTGGCCACAACCATACCTCTCACAACTCGCCATTCACTCCTGTTATACACCTTTCTTTTCCTCATGCCTCTTACCAAACTCACATTTTTATCTCCTTCAAATATCTGTTTACTGACTCAACTACTTTTTTCTTCGGTCTCCCAGCCGGTTTATGTCCCCAACACACTCGCCACTACATCCGCTTAACCAAACTGACTATCATTCATCCTTTTCCATATGACCAAAAACCATCTCAACATACTTTCATTTATTCTCTCATTTACCCCCTTTTTCACACCTCACACAACTCTCTATTGTTCATTCCTCATTTTTATCAATTTTTCTCACACCTAGTACACTCCCCAAGATTGTCCATCTGAACACATACTTGAACTTTAGATCTATACTCTTATTCCAGACCATATAGTCTCACTACTATACAATAACACAGATAACAACATACCCTTATGTAAGACCCTAGGACACTCAAGACTTAGTCCCTTTACATCACCTCCTCAACGATTTAATTTGCACTTCAGCCAATTCCCAAAGCTAATAGTCTACAACTTTTCCTACTACACTCTGCATCGTCCGTTCCCTTTCTCATCCAACATATACCTTAAATATTTAAACTCCTGGACACTTGTTCCAGCTGCTCAATATCTAACATAACTTCACCGAGGACTCTCCACTCACAACCATAACCTTACTCTTTATCCACGTTTACTTTCAAGCTCCTCCTCACTCTGCCAAATCTCTACCAATCCTCTTCAAACCTTCTTCAGATTCGCCACACAGAACCAAATCATCCTCATATAATAGGTAGGGCACCTCCACTCATCTCCATTCTCCTCCACCATTCTAACACCATTTTCAGCCATCCCCACCTCGAATTCCTTCCTTTCACAACCCCATCCATATACAAATTGAATAACCAAGGAGCACATAACACAACCCCTGTCTTACTCTGCTATTAATCCTAAACCAACACCGTTGACACCATTTATTCTTACACACGCCTCACTATCGTCATACATACTTTTGTTTCCATTCAGAAGCCTACCACCAACACCATATATGAGTAACACCTGCCACAGAGCTTCCCCATGTTAACTCTATCATACGCTAGCAAAATCCACAAAACCTAAATATAATTTATTCTTCTTCTTCTCCTCATTTTCTCAAACATTTGTTTCAATGTAGTGATTTGATCCACATTCTCTACCAATTCTAAATGCACCTAGTTCTTCAACAATCTGACCTTCAGTCCCTCGACGCACTATTTCAACCAAAATACCAGCATATACCTTCCCCTACAACACTCAATAAACTTATTCCCCTATAATTTCTACTACAGTTCCCCTTATCTCCCCTTACCCTTATATAAGGGTACTATTACTGCTCTCCTCCAATCCCTCGGAACTATACTCTCTACAAACGCTTTGTTACACAACTTCCAAATCCAATCAATCACCTTTCATCTCAAGCCTGTTCTGATTTCATCATACTCAGTAATTTATCCTATAATTTTAATGATTTATCATTTTAATCCTTTTTTCACTCGGTGAAGTGGCGCACGAAAAACGCGAAAGCGTTTAATGATAAATGCGAAAACGGCTAAACACCAATCGAAACCGCCGAACGTAGCAATACCG
>JABUQX010000897.1:0-37500 GCA_015478945.1 Trachelipus rathkii
CAACGCTTCGTTCAATAAGACTGGGTGTTTAACCGTTTCGCATTTATCGTGAAACACTTTCGCGTTTTTCGTGCGCCGCCACTTCACTCAGGTGTTAGTGATATATGTGGTGTTGGTGGTAGGTTTCTGAATGGAATCAGAAGTATGCATTGCCAAGGTCGATGTGAAGCATGTGTAAATAAATGGAGCTGAAAGTGATTGGTTTAATATTAATAGTGGAGTGAGGAAGAGATGTGTTATGTCTCCTTGGTTATTCAATTTGTATATGGATGGGGTTATGAAAGAAATAGAAGTGGGGTGGCAGGGGATGGTATTAGAATGATGGAGAATGGAAAAAGAGTGGAGGGTGCGCTACCTATTATATGAGATTGATTTGATTTTGCGTGGCGCATCTGAAGAGAGTTTGAGAGGATTAGAAGAGAGAATTGGTAGGGTGTTTAAAAGGAGAGGTTTGAAAGTAAGCTTAGATAAGAGCAAGGTTATGGTTGTGAAGGTCCTCGGTATGAATTTTTGTTAGATGGTGAGCAGCTGGAACAAGTGTCTGTGTTTAAATATTTAGGATATATGTTGGATGATGCAGAGTGTAGTAGGAAAGTTGTGAATGGCAGGAAGGTGGCTAGTGCAATTAAATCCTTGGTGGATGGGAAGGGACTAAGTCATGAGTTCGCTAGGGTCTTACATGAGGGTATGTTGCTACCTGTGTTAATGTATCGTAGTGAGACTACGGCCTGAAATAAGAGGTATATATCAAAAGTGCAATGTGTCCAGATGGGCAATCTTAAGGGCGTGTTAGGTGTGAGAAGAATTGATAAAATGAGGAATGAACGTATTAGAAAGTTGTGTGGTATGAAGAAAGGGGTAAATGAGAGAATAAATGAAAGTACGTTGATATGATTTGGTCATGTGGAAAGGATGGATAATAGCCGGGTGGTTAAGCGGATGTATAGTGGTGAGTGTGCTGAGAATCGACCGGCTGGGAGACAGAAAAAAAGTGGATTGAATCAGTAAAGGAATGCCTGGAGGAGAGAAATGCGAGTTTGGCAGATGCGAGAAGAAAGGTGCATAAAGGATTGAATGACGGGGTTTTGTGAGGGGGTATGGTTGTGGACCACCTGGGCCAAGGGATAAACCTTGCATTGACTATATGCCATAGTGAGGGTCCGTCGCGGTCTCGTGAACTTCTAAGGTGGATTATTCTGACTGTTACGAGTCCTCACTTAAAGGTATAAAAGAGGCGGTAAGCCTGGGCTTAGTTTTCAGCTTGCGTCATACTCTTCTACATCTTTTCTGTTTCTAGTGCATACTACGCACCTTACCCCCAGTCTTGGGAGAGAAGGTGGGTAATGATGATATTATATAATATATATATATAACTATATATATATATATATATATATATGCTCTTATATATATATATATACTACTATATATATATATATATAACACTCTGCTGCTGCTGCTGCTGCTATAATTATTACTGTTGTTACTTATATTACTATGACCATGTTAGCCATGTTATGTTATTTTATTTACATATTATGAGCCTGAGTAGGGGTACAACTTATAGTGGTTTCATCTTAGAGTGCCTTGTTAAAAAGTTTGGAGGCCGCTGTTCTAGAATATACAGGACTCTCCCTTTTACTATCAAATTTTTACTTCCAGATATTCTCTTCAGTAATGATTTTCCAAATGTTTATAGTGGCTTGTATTAAATGTTTTGGTGTACTACCTCGTTTCATTTTTGTGGCATATTTTACACTTTATTATAGATTTTGTAACATTATTAATAATAAAAAATCTTATGAATGATGGCATTTTTAAAACAATTTTGTGAGGTTATTATGACAAAATCTTCAATCCATTAATGATTGAATTCTTTTATCAAAAATCTGTTAATATATATATATATATATATATATATATATACTCTACTTTGCTATATATTATATATATATAACCTTAGCCATAACCATATAACCATGCTGCTGCTATATATATACTTATATATATATATATATATATATATATATACTTGACATTTCTGCTGCTACTGTATATATATATATATATATATATATCTTTATATATATATATATATATATATATATATATATATATATATATATATATATATATATATATATATATATATACAAAAGGTGGTAACGTTAAAGAGAGGATTAGCATTAGTTAGTGTAATGGATTAACAAAAAGTGCGGCGTTATCATTAAGGATTTATCGGTAGCGGTTACGTTAATCGTTACGTTAGCAGTCTTCAATTTTTTATATTATTTTACTGTTATACCACTCACAGGCAGAGCCCCTATCAAGGAGGGTATGTTGCAAGCCAAAAAATTTCAACCGCTAGTGCAAGTACATGAATGAACATAGGCACTTGAGCTTTAGGTGAGGAGATTAGAGTCAGCAGGAAGCACAGAAGATGAAGAAGTTCCACAGAACAGTGGTGGAAGGAAAAAAGGAAACCGCAGAACCAGCATGGAGTTACCAATATCTACAAAAAACCGTGCCAGATACAGCACCCCTTGTGCTACTAGGGAGTCGTAAAGTGGTGGTGCACGGGTGGTAAGTTCCCTCGAACACCTGCGCTGCGATACCTATAGAAGAGAGAAAAAGCACCAACATCGCCTTGCAAAGATAGAAGTGGAAAGTACATAACAGGTTATAAGCCTTTTGGCTTTGACTCGACCAGTCCAAAAGCCGGGTGAAACCAGAGCCCCCAGAGATTACCAGGCCGGATGAGACCCTTGTATAGCAGCTGGAGTAACTGAGAAGAGGAAAAAAAGTCTCGCAGTTAAACAGAACTCCCAGTTTCTTTGAGGCCGCCCTAGCAACCGTTGTGATGTGAGGTTTCCAAGACATTTTTTTTATGTTTAGGCCAAGGATGTTTATATTGTCAACAGGAGAGACGAAAGAACCGTCAAAGAAGATAGGAAAGTTAGAAGGTATTTTTAGAGAGGGAAATTTGTAGAAGTAGGGTTTTAAAGAATTGAATTTCACAAGGTTGAGGCGACCCCACCATAAAATTCTATCTAGTAGCGAGAATAAGAATCAGAAAGATTAAGGCGAGGCAATTCTAGAAGTAAGGGATCTTTAGGTAATGAGTTGAGAAGAATAATTTTCTGATATCGGCATATGGGTGGATAGTTAGATATGCAGGTGAGAAGATGTTAATGAAAAGTAGAGATAAAGTAGGAGATAAAGTGAAGCCTGAGGAACTCCACTATTGACAGAAAAAAAGAAAGAAGTCGCTCCATCAACCATACCCGATGTTTAGCAACTTGAAAGAAAAGCTAGACATAAGTAAACAGAAGGAGGAAAGGAGGGGAGATTGGAGAGCAATGATGCGTGCCATACTACCAGGTCAATGCTTTGGATATGTCCAGCGCCACTACGCAAGTCTCCCCCCGTAGTTCCTAGAGCGGAAAACCATAATCGGTTAAATAGGAAAGTATTTCGCCAGTAGACTTTGAACACCAAAAACCGTACTAGCGATCGGAAAGAAGAGAATGATATTCAAGATGGTCTAAGTGAGAGTTGAGAAAAGGGTTTCAAAGATCTTAGATAGAATACAGTGAGAGCTATAGGACGTGTTAGAAGGACTCAGAGCGACTTCCTTTTTCGAATAGGTTGGACATGTGCGTGCTTCACCAGCACTGAGGGGAAAGTGCTAGTATTAAGACATAGAGAATATATAGTTGAACGAGGGGGGTGGCGTCAGCATTCCCTCAAGCTCGGGGGCTTTTCCAACCCTGTGTTACTAAACTGGATAATAACCGAGTAAATATAAACACATTTTGAGCCATTGAGAGGAGCGTTTAGGAAATTTTGAAGAAAAAAAAGTTTATCTCTTATCGAAATCGAATCTATTACAATTTAAAATCTGATAAGAAAATATTTTATAAACTCGTAAATTAAGTTAACGGTTAACGGATGTAGGGGAAAATTTTAACTCGTTAATAGACCGTTAATTTTTCGAGAAATTAACAGCGTTAAAAGTTAACGAAAATTTTAACGAGTTAATTAACGGATTAACGCTTTAACGTGTTAATGCCCACCTTTGTATATATATATACAGTATATATAAAATTTAACATTGAAAGTTATATAGAATTATATATTTCTTTATAGTTAAAGGTAGGTTCATTAGAAATTCTGGTTCCGGCCGGAATTTCCTTTGGGATTCCGGCTAATTTCAGTTCCAGCCTGAACTGAAAATTTCAGTTCAGGTACACCCCTAGTTTACAGCAATATAAATCCATCTAGGTTAGGCCTAGGTTTATGACATTGTCGACCCATCCAGGTCAGGGTTGGCACTGATTAAATCGAATTGATTTAATCAGCTGATTAAAGCAATTGATTTTTTTATGAAAAAAATGAAAGATTTTTTTGATTTTTTGGACAAATTTTTTTTTCTAAATTAATATTTATTCCTAGTTATCACCTGATAATAAGTATATTTTATCTATATAATAAGCAAATTCATCAGTGTAGTTTTAAATCATTTTCAATAAAGAAATAAATAAAATTAGATTACTCAGATATTATATATATATATAATATATAACTTATATATATATACTATATATTTTTAACTATATATATATACTTATATATATATATCTATATATATATATAATATATGATACTTATTCTTTATATATATTAAATGATATATATATATATATATATAATTTAAATAACTTAATTAAACTAAATAATAATTATATTTACTAAACTTGTTATTAATTAGGTAATAATTAGGATTATTTACTAATTTTATCAAAGTAATAATTAAAAAGCATTTGAATTTTAATAGTAAAAGTTATTCCCCTAGGTTACTCAAATAAGTTTAACTATGATATGAATGAGTTGGCTTGAGTCTGTGGACCCAGAAAAAGATTAGGTGTGATATGAGCAGTAATTTAGTAGCTATCAGTGTTTTGGAAGCAAGAATAAAGCTAATAAGATGCTGGGCATAATCAATCGCACTGTTGTTTACAAGAACAAGGAAGTTATAAGTAAACTTTATAATAGCTATTTTAGGCCATTATTAGAGTATTGTGCACAAGTTTGGGCCCCTTATTTAAAGAAAGACTTAGATATGCTAGAAAGAGTGCAACATAGAGCAACAAGGATGATTTCTGGGTTTGAGGGTAAGAGCTATGAGGAGAGGCTGAAGGAGTTAGGAGTGTTTTCTGTAGAAAGGCGATTTCTCAGAGGGGACATGATACAAGTCTACAAAATATTTACATCTGTTGATAATATGGAGACCAATAAATTTTTCATAGTAGAGCATGAACGGGAGACCAGGGGGCATAATAAGAAAATTAAGATGCCATCATGATATAAGAAAACATTCATTCAGTAATAGGGTTATTAATTTTTAGAATGGTTTAAATTTTATAAATTTAACAAATTTAGTCTCTTTCATCAATACAGAATTATTAAATAGTAGAAATAATAGAGATGGTAATAGTTAACATTTCATTCAATAGTTAAATAAATTGATCCTAAACCTTAATTAGTTAATCCTAAATCCTTAATTAGTTTGAGTTAGCCTGTTCTACTGTAGACAATCAGTTTAATTTGTTGTTAACTATTAAATTTGTTAACACTCTTGTTTATTACTTGCATCATCATCTTCAACTTTACATTTTTATCTTGTACATACACTGTATATGTTCCTTATAAAATTTTATATTGTTCATCCTCTTTTGAAGATTAACCAGCAAATTATTCACTTCTCATTCATATTAATTTGTGTATATTTTGTTACTCATTTTAATTCCTTCAGCCAAATCATGTTTGTATTTCAGAGAAAGAGAGAGACCAATAAATACTTTAGGGTTGCAGGACCACTGTTTTACACTTTTACATAAACCTGCATCCAGAACTACGCCCTTAATTTTTTTGCAATATTTTTATTTTATTTTATTCCATTACAACCATTCCTTTGTCCAATAAATAGGTTATTATTATTATTATTATTATTATTATTATTATTATTATTATTATTATTTGGGCTCATAGGATGAACTTGTCAGTTGTCACTCCAATATCACTTTTCAGTTAAAAGTAATAATTTTTTGGTAATTTCATTTTACATTCTTGTAACATATCCTTTTTAACTGAATAAATTTTATTTGATTTAAAGATTATTATTATTATTATTATTATTATTATTATTATTATTATTATTATTATTATTATTATTTTCATTATTATTGTTATTATTATTATTATTATTATTATTATTATTATTATTATTATTATTATTATTATTTCTATTATTGGTAGTAATATTAATCAAATAATTATGTATTCATATATTTTCAGCATTTCTTTTATATACCTATATATTTATAATCTAAAAATAAAGATGGAGATTATTGTTGCAAATGTTGATAATTTAAACTTTGATATTGAAACCCTGCTTGAAGAACAAGTTGGAGCTCAACTTCTTCCATTTCCTGGAATGGATAGTAAGTGTTTATTAAATTATTTTCTCAATAGTTTTATTTAAAATGATTAGATTATGTTTTATTTGATAGTTCCTTTGTATCACATTGCAGACTTTACTACTTATACTTAGCAAACTAGGCAATAATTTTTTTTTTTATGTACATTGTCTATTTTTTAACCTATAATATAATCTATGCTATGATTATTAGGAGAATTACATTTCATTACACACACACAAAAAAATAAAAAATAAAAAGAAGAGTATTCCTACTACTGAATCAAAAATAATATAAATGTTACAGATATTTCATTTTTAAAATCGTAGTTTAGATAATAAGCCTATACATTTTTATAAATATTTTTTGTTCTGTCCTCAGAATCAACATCAGCAGTATGTACATTTTTCATGCGTGGATCTTGCTCTAAAGACACCAACTGCCCTTTTCGCCATGTTCGAGGAGATAGAACAGTTGTTTGTAAACATTGGTTGCGAGGACTGTGCAAAAAAGGCGACAGATGTGAATTTCTACACGAATATGATATGACAAAGATGCCTGAATGTTATTTTTATTCCAGATTCAGTAGGTTTAATTATTATTATTATTATTATTATTATTATTATTATTATTATTATTATTATTATTATTATTATTTGAGTTTTACATACTTAAGTTTTTTCTTTATAATAACTACTTATTAACTTTTTTCTATTGAAAATTGAATTTATTATTATTATTATTATTATTATTATTATTATGTTTTCCTTACTTAAGTATTGATGGGATTGTAAAATTTAATTCCAAATGATTGTTTTATTAGCTAAATTTAAAAAGTCTTTTAGAGCAAGGCATTGAAAAGTTGCTATATAGTAAACACCTTTTAATTTTTTTTTTTTTTTTTTTTTGCAGATGCGTGTCACAATAAGGAATGTCCTTTTTTACATATTAATCCTGATCAAAAAATGAAAGATTGTCCTTGGTATGATCGAGGATTTTGTCGTCATGGACCATTATGTCGAAACCGACATGTTCGTCGAGTTCTCTGTACCAATTATTTTGCAGGCGTTTGTCCAGATGGTCCAGATTGCAAATTCATGCAGTATGTACAATATTTTAATTATTTGGTTAGATTATTTACATCTATTATATTTATTCAATTTTTTTAATGTTAAATTTGATACTCTTCTTAAAACGTTTAAGATTTTTGATTGAGTTTCAAATATGGAGAGAGTTGTCATTTTGCATCCTTTAATATTTTGAATAACTTCACAACTTCGGAATATCGGAGTTAAAACTTATTTTGAATTATTTAATTGGGATTTTTAAGTTTTAAATTTATCTTCAGTTATAATTTTATTTTATTTTTGTATTATATTGTAACATTTTCATATTCATTTTAATTAAATTGCTTATTTTTTTTTTTTTTTCAAATTTAGCCCAAGATTTGAATTACCACAATTAACGGATGAAAAAATCCTGGCACAAAAGAAATATGGCGTTGTTTGTCATTATTGCGGAGAACCTGGGCACAAAATTACCCATTGTTTCAAAATGAATCCAGAGCTTGCTGAACAGAATGCCATAATGGTATGTTTTTGTTTTTTTTTTATTATTTTGCTTAAAAAAAAAACAAACTAAAATACATTTTTTTTTTAACATTTACAATCCAATAGTCTTATAAAATATAAGAAATGAAGCCAATTTATTATTATTATAACATTTGATATATTTTCAAGAGCAACAAGAAAGATGGCTATAGTTTTAAAAGTCGAGGTGTAAGAGGATTTAAAGATTTGTAATAGTAGTAAATAAACATATCCTCCTTTTTTCCAGAGTTTATCATCAGGTGGTCCAAAGACACAGCTTCCAAGGAAAGATACACCTGGTTATACCCCAATAGATATGAAGGCTGGGCGGCTAGAAAATATTGTTTGTTTCAAGGTATGTGTGAAACTGTTGAATTATGTACAATACTTTTTCACTTCCAAATTATCATTTGTAACCCAAGAAAGAAATTAAAGTTAAGATATATATATATATATATATGTAACATATGAGGCAACAGCAGCAGTGGTGGCAGCAGTATATATGTGCTGGTTCCACCGTGACCTGGGTATATATGATATATATATATATATATATATATATATATATATAAATTAGTTTATTGAGTGTTGAAGATATATGTTGGTATTTTGGTCGAAAGAGTCGAGGACTAAAGGACTGATTGGTGAAGAACAAGGTGTTTAGGAGTAGAGGATGTGGATCAAATCTTTTTACATTGAAACAAATGATTGAGAAAATTAAAGAAGAAGAATAAATTGTATTTAGGTTTTATGGATTTGCAACAGGCGTATGATAGGGTTAATAAGGAAGCTCTATGGCAGGTGTTAGTGATATATGGTGTTGGTGGTAGGCTTCTGAATGGAATCAAAAGTGTGTATGAAGATTGTGAAGCGTGTGTAAGAATAAATGGTGTTGAGACGGTGTAAAAGGAGGTGTTGAAAACTAACTAAAAAAAAAAAAAAAAAGTGTAAAGTGTGTAAAAGGGAGGGGTTTGAAAGTAAACGCAGATAAGAGGAAGGTTATGGTTGTAAGTGAGGATAGTCCTTGGAATGAAGTTATGTTTTATGGTGAACAACTGGAACGAGTGTCTGTTTAAATATTTAGGATATATGTTGGATAAAAAGGGAACAGATTGTGCAGAGTGTAGTAGGAAAGTTGCTGGAGCAATTAAATCCTTGGTGGATGTAAAGGGACTAAGTCTTGAGTGCACTACGGTCTTAATAGGGGGTATGTTGTTACCTGTGTTAATGTATAGTAGTGAAACTGGTCTGGAATAAGAGGTATATACCTAAAGTACAATGTGTTCAGATGGACAATCTTAGGGGCGTGTTAGGTGTGAAAAGAGTTGATAAAATGAGCAATGAATTTACTAGGGAGTTGTGTGGTGTGAAGAAATGCGTGAATGAGAGAATAAACGAAAGTACGTTGAGATGGTTTGGTCATGTGGAAAGGATGGATGATAGTCGGTTGGTTAAGCGGATGTATAGTGGTGAGTGTGTTGGGAATCGACCGGCTGGGAGACCGAAAAAAAAGTGGATTGAGTCAGTAAAGAAATGCCTGTGGGAGAGGAATGAGTTTTTTTTAGAAAGATGCAGAATAGGAGTAAATGGCGGGGTTTTGTGAGGGGGGTATGGTTGTGCCCACCTGGGCTAAGGAATGAATCCGACATTGATGCCATATTGAGGGGTCCAGTCGCGTCCCGTGAAACTCTAGGATGGATTTTCTGACTGCGACGAGTTCTCACTAATAGGTATAGAGGGGGTGGTAGGGCTGAGCTTTCTTTTCGATTTATGTCATATTCTTCTACTACTTTTCTGATTCCAGTATGTCACCGTCTTTAACTCCTCCAGGTTACGAAGATTTTCATACATGATATATATACATACCTATGCAAATAAAGTTAAAAATTATAATAAGCTACACTTTTGGTATGCTGATATCAATAAACAAATACTGAAGGGCGAAGGTTATAATATTATTATTACTATTGGTTGGTTATGTGTCAAGCAAGAGTATACATATATATATTATATATATATATTATTATTAAACATATATATATATATATATATATTAACATATATATATATATATATTATACATATATTATATTATACATATATGTATATGATATACACATATGATGAGTGATAATTGTTTTGTTGCGTTGGTTTAACCTACTAACAGTATGTGTTAATCACTGGAACATTTACAGATCAGGGTTAAAAATTGTATATAAAATATTTATTATTACATATAGTTGTTGTTAAGGTTATGCTATTATTATATTACATACTATATTATATATTAAGGCTAATATTATTGGCTACATATATACATACAAATCATCGACTAGGATTATGTTACGATATCCATACATATTTACGTTTCATGCAATTGTTATTTCGACATCCGATGTTTCTTTTATCAAATAAATTCAATTGCCATTATTACTATTACTTTATTTTTAAAGAAATAAACATACTATTGACGAAAAATAGAAGCATATTACTATACATATTATATATACATATTATATGATTATTATCCTTGCTGCAAAGTCATTTAATACATAAATAATGTATACATATTTCAAAAATATATAAATACCCTTTTAAAGCTTATAAAAAATTTATAAAACTTTATATTATGATTCTTATTAAATTAACATTATTATTATTATTATACATGATATATTATATATACATACACAAATACATATACATATACAACTTTTGAAAATGGGATTCTTTAACTTCTTTCACTTTTTTGGTACATACATTGTTATGCAGCATGGGCTGGGCATGTGCACATACTGCTGAAGGCTGGGCTACATGTATTATTACTCAAACATATATTGGTTATGCTGGCTGTGCTGGGTTGCTGGTTACATACAGCTACACATACATATGCTATTGGTTGTTACAGCTATAGTTATTATTGGCATACTACATGGTTATGCTATTGTTACATATTATTGACATATATCTTTAATTATATAGGGAATTATATTGCTTATAAAGACAATGGTTTTTATGCTAGAACTTTCAATATATAGCTGGTTGGCTACATATGTATTGGGTTGGTTGGAGTTGAGGCAAGATATATATATTGTATAAGCATACTATATAATATATAGTATATTAAAGGTTACATACATATACTATTGGCTAATACTAATTTAAAATTAAGGTTTAAAGTTAGGCTATATTATTATATATTAAGCGGATATATATATACATATTATACATATTATACATATATGAGCAGCAGCAAAGAAAGAAGAAGTTGAAAGATATATATATACATATTATGATATATATATATATATTTATAGTATATATATATTATATATATATTATATATATATATATATATATATATATATATATATATAGAGAGAGAGAGAGAGAGAGAGAGAGAGAGAGAGAGAGAGAGAGACTTTAAAATGTATCTATAATAATATAATTTTTTATTTTCAGTGTGGTCAACAAGGGCATTTTGCCAATAGATGTACAAAGGGACAATTTGCTTTCCTCAATTCTATGTTAAATAATAGTAATGCTAATAGTAATAACGCTGGCAATTAAAACAATTACTTAGTAATAATTATATCATAGAATAAAATTAATAATTTATTATTTATTGTTTATTTGGATAAAAAAAAATAAAACATGAAAAAGTACAAATAATAATTTTGTATATTTAAAATATACGCATTTTAATTTAATAAATTAAGAAAAATAATAAAATAGTTTAATGGCTACATTTGCCAGCAATGAAGCTGCTAATTTGATTGTTGAATAAAAAAAAATTTAATTTTATCCAGATTCTATCTGTTTGTAATGCTGCATTATTTATGCATACAAAGTCAGGTTGGTCACTAATATATAGTGTAGTAGAGGAATGGGGAATGCCATTCATTGTGTGACTTGATTTCAATCCTCTTCGTGCTATTGAAAAAATGCTATAATAGCCATATTATTATTATTATTATTATTATTATTATTATTATTATTATTATTATTATTATTATTATTATGTGATGTTATTTTTGTCATAGAAAAATAATTAACTTTTTATGTAGTTGATAAATATTATTTTTTTATAATTTGAATGTGTTTTTGCTTTTCCTATTCCATATAATATATATATATATATATATATAATATATATATTTATATGAGTTATATATATATATATATATATATATATATATATATATAATATATATATATAGATATATATATATATATATATATATATATATATATATTATTAAATCCCTGTATGGCGGGCATCTCTTCTAGAGATGTGAGAATACCCATACCGTTTGTGCTACGTGTCGTAGGAGGCGGCTAAATGGACAGAAGGAGAGTAGCGCACTCGAAATGATGAGAGTACCTCCCTTTGATATTATGGATTGTGGGGTATATCTCATGACATTCCAGTGCCCAATGGTTCGTCTCTTTTGCGTCCATACCCAAATTCTTCTTACACGGGAGTAGACTCACCGAATCACAAACAGACCATAAAGCATTAATATCACTATTACAGACAACACCTTTCCATATATCCCCGTGTAGGGAGGGAGAAAAAATTCCCACAGTGGAATGTTATTGCATGCCTCGGAGAAGGTCGTGATCTCCGTAAGCGACCTCCTATCTTAAGGTGAAATTGTATGAATCGCATGAGTACATGGAATGTCAGAGTAATGAATGTTTAGAAGAATGGGAGAGAGGTGGTGGATGAATTTTGAAAGGGTAAATTTGATTGGCTCGCAGTGACTGAAACAAAGATGAAAGGAAGATGTGTGGTGTGGGGAGGAGTTGCAATTCTGATAATTGACCTGTGGCACAGAGCTATGGTTAAATTTGTTTGTGAGAGTACTAGAATTCTAATGGTTAAATTTAAGTTTGAAAAGGTTAAGGTATGTGTGGTTGTAACATATGGTCCATCTGAGGGTAATGTTAAGGAGAATGCTATTTTCTGGGATAATCTGAACTATGTTTTGGATGGGGTGAGTAGGAGCTTCAGATTGATTATGTTGGGCGACCTAAATGATTGGATTGCTGATCAAAAAAGGATTTTAGAGAGACGGGAGAGAGGTATGTGTGTAAGTAATACTTTATTCAAACACCAGAGTATTCATAAGTATACTAGAGTTGATGTAGGTAGAGATGGTATATAAATGTGTGGTTGTAACATATGGTCCATCTGAGGGTAATGTTAAGGAGAATGCTATTTTCTGGGATAATCTGAACTATGTTTTGGATGGGGTGAGTAGGAGCTTCAGATTGATTATGTTGGGCGACCTAAATGATTGGATTGCTGATCAAAAAAGGATTTTAGAGAGACGGGAGAGAGGTATGTGTGTAAGTAATACTTTATTCAAACACCAGAGTATTCATAAGTATACTAGAGTTGATGTAGGTAGAGATTGTATCGAAGTGAAAAGTATGGTTAATTTTGTTTTTGTGAAGATGATGTTGAAGTATGTGATGAATGTTAAATAGGTGAGGGGGTTAGGGATGGGATTATCGGATTATTACGTTGTTTTATGTAAGATTAAGTTAGTGGGGGCTTGGATGGAGATGAAGGAAGTGGGAAGAATGAAGTTAAGTGATCAAGGCAATAAGGAAAAGTATTAAAGGGCGCTTGCAAATAAATCAGTTGAATGTGAGCAAAATGAAACAACAAATCTGGACGCAAATGAAGGAAGCCTTTGTTAGTTGTGCAAGAGAAGTATGTGGATCTGCTAAAGTAGGAAGTAAGAATCTCGACGGTGAGTGGTGCCATGAAGAGGTGATGCAGGAGGTAAAAAGTAAGAAAAGAGGTAGTTGAATGTGCTAACAGGCAATGATGAGGTCTCAAAAGAAATATGTCTGGAATTATATAAGGAGGGAAAAGGAAGACTAAAAGTTGCATATGTAGAAGGAAGAATGAGGTAAATGAACAGTTTGGAAAGGAGGAATAGGGGCTTACAAGGGAATAGGAAGCGCGAAGGGTTAAGAATGAGAGTAAGGGGTATCTGCATAGAATAATGAATAACTGATAAAATGAATGTGAGGAAAGAGTGGAGGGAATATTTCGAAAATCTGTATAACATTGGCAGTAATGAAGAGGTGATAGTGAATGCGCGTGAGTTTGATGATGCCAAAAGAACGGTATTTTGGGGATGAGGTAATTAGTATGGAGGAGGTAATGGGTAGAGTGAGACAGTTGAAGAAGGGTAAATCTGCAGACATAGATAGAATTACTGGTGAAATGATTAAGAATGGAGGTGAGATGGTGATTGAAGGATTTGGAAGTTGTGTAGCAAAGTGAGTTTGCAAGGTATAGTTCCGAGGGATTGGAGGAAATCGGTAATTGTACTTGATAAGTTTTATGTCTGTATCTTTTCCTAGGTTGTGAGAGATGTCCTTTTATTTCCTTTCTTTCCCTATCCTGTGAAGTATGTGAGAAGAGAAGATGGAAGAAGAAGAAGAGATGAAAGTGGTTTCCTCTTTTATCTAGCTACCGTGTCGACCAAGTTTGACAGTAGAAGCAAACCCTATGTTCCCTTGTTATACTTTTATTATATTTCTTTATTTCCCTTTTACAGTGATTTAAGTTCAAAGATTAATGTGTAACATGTATAAACTATAGTGTTGTATTGGATTGTAAATTGTGGATGCCGTAATATGGACGTATCTCACTTAGTGGTAACACTCGTATGTACCCCCGTAAGAGTCAGTATAAGAGGGTGCACTTTTCTTGTACTGAACATATTTTGTACAGTGAGTGGTTGTCTTATAACGTATTAAAGTGTAGATCAGAAGTGGGCACCACAAATGATTATAAGTTCTTTTAACGTTTAATTAACATAAGTATCTTTGGTATACTTAGTACCAAAAGTAACTTTTCTTTTCCATATTTAAAACACTAAGATCCCATCAACAAGAGAACATTGGGTAAGTTGACCTTTGTTTGTTTTGTATCTGTCTTGTTACCATTGATTTTTAATCAGTACTCTTATATAAGAGTAAGGGGAATTAGTTTATTGAGTTTTGTAGGGAAAATATATGCTGGTATTTTGATTGATGTAGTACGTCGAGTGACTGAGGAACTGATTGGTGAAGAACAAGGTGCATTTAGAATTGGTAGAGGATGTGTGGATTAAATTTTTACATTGAAACAAATGAGAAAAAGAATATATTGTATTTAAGTTTTGGGCTTGCAACAGGAATGTGATGGGATTAATAAGGACTTGCGTCATGTTTTTCTACTACTTTTCTGTTTCCGGTGTATGCTACGCACCTCACCCCCCAATCTGGGGAAAGAAGGCAGATTTTATATATATATATATATATATATATATATATATATATATATATATATATATATATATATATATATATATATATATATATATATATATATTAATATTTATTCGTATATATATATATATATATATATATATATATATATATATATATATATATATATTAGGGATGCCCGATATCTAAAAAATATCGATAAATCGATATATCGATATTTTAAAAAATATCATATCGCCTTCGATATTATCGCCAGAAAAATATCGATATTCGATATATCGATATTTCGATATATTATAATCCGATTATAATTTGATATATAATCAATATATATATATATATATATATATATATATATATATATATATATATATATATATATATATATTTATATATATATATATATATATATATATATATATATATATATCCTCCAGATTAGGCGACGCACATAGTTAAAAAACAACGATAGCTACACTAAAATTGAATACATTTTTGGAATCAGGGGCAAATTTCAGTTATGAAAAGTACAAAATAAATTAAAACTAACATAAAATAAAAAAATAAATAAATAAAGTTTTAGGGATGTACGATGTTTTTTATTTTACAACGGCAGAAATGATGTTAACAGATTTATTTGCGTTCTTAAACAATGAGCAGTTGTTAGGTATTTTACAGTATTACGGTTTAATACTAAAAATTTATCCGATCTCTCGTTCCCTGTGTGTGGCAGTTAAGTAACTTTGTCCATATATATATATATATATATATATATATATATATATATATATATATATATATATATATATATATATATATATATATATATATATACTATATATATATATATATATATATATATATATATATATATATATATATATATATATATATAGAGAGAGAGAGAGAGAGACTTTAATTTATAAATATGAAGCAGACGTATGTACAGAAGAAAAAGTGGTAGAAATAGAAAAAGGATCTTCACTCTTCAGGTCTTCCAACTTTCAAGTTTCCAACTCCAAGAGGTTGAAGACTGAAGTTGTGCTAGAAAGCGTTGATGTTGGATCTTGAGGAACTGGGGTGTTTTTGACTTTTTGTGGACGAGTGAATAAATTAAATAAGAAAATCGTGTTTCACTAGAAAATTAAACAATAATCATAAAAATCACTTTTTTTTCGTACTAAAAATGAAAAATAACTATTAAGTATTAATGAAGCTCGGAATCTTCAAAATGATTTCTTATTTAAGTACAAAATAAATATTGATTCTAACAACGAAATTAATTTAAATTGGATGGTAGACAACTGATACTTGGACGACTCTGGAAGTCTGGATCCTAAGAAAATCTATTAAATTTTAGTAATAAAATGAAATAATATTTAAGAAGTTCGAACTGGATGCCAGACGACTTATCATAAGAAAAGCTGTAGTGATGTACCCCCAAATACTAACTTTTAGTAATAGCTATTATAAAATCGTTAATTTAGTTAATTACATATTTAAGCGAAACAATCGTAATCGCCAGTAGATGATTAAACTAGTCGGTACTCGGTAGTATTAGGGTATCCATATTGACTGCCGGAAGTAAAACCGGAAGTAAAACCGGAAGTAAATTTTTCCGGCCTTTTATCGACGAAAAAAACCGCAGGTTTTTTTCGAAATATAAAAAAAAAAAAAAATAAATCAATTAATTAATTAATTAATTAATAAATGAATAAATAAATAAATTAATAAATAAATAAATGTTTAATTACCGAATATTATTTTTTTTATTGACGTGTATATTCCCGCCCCGGTTGTGGCCCCGCAGCGCCCCGCACCGCACCGCACCGCTACGCCCAACGTGTGATGGGGCTGAGCCCCAAAATCTGGAAATGGTCATAGAAGGTTGAAATTTGGTATACACCCTTCATATAAGGTACCCACATCATATATGGAGTTAAATAACCGTACACCCCAAAGGGGGGGTCTCCAGCCCCCAAAAACCTGAGATATTAACGTAGAAGGCTGAAACTTGGTATACACCCTTCATATAAGGTACCCACATCATATATGGAGTTAAATAACCATACACCCCAAAGGGGGGGTCTCCAGCCCCCAAAACCTGAAATATTGACGTAGAAGGCTGAAACTTGGTATACACCCCTCATATAAAATTTACCCTATCATATGGGTTAAACCAACCGTACACCCCAAGGGAGGTCTCCAGCCCCCAACCTGAAATATTGACATAGAACGACGAAACTTGGTATACACCCTTCATATAAGGTACCCACATCAAATATGGAGTTAAATAGCATTGCACACCAAAAGGGGGGCTAACCCCCAAAACTGAGATATTGCCGTAGAAGGTTGAAACTTGGTATACACCCTTCATATTAGGTACCCACATCATATATGGAGTTAAATAACCGTACACCCCAAAGGGGGGTCTCCAGCCCCCAAACCTGAAATATTAACATAGAACGACGAAACTTGGTATACATCTTTCTTATAATGTATCCTCGATGCAGAAAAAAAAAAAAAAAAAAATTAAAAATTTTTAAAAAAAAAAAAAAAAAAAAAAAAAATTTAAAAATTTTTTAAAAAAAAAAAAAAAAAAAAAATTTTTAAAAAAAAAAAAAAAAAAAAAAAAAAAAAATTCTTTTTAAGTTTATAACTCGCAAATTTACGTTTTTACATACCCTAAAGCAGTAAATCAGTAAATCAGTAAATCAAACTGTCTTCCAGACACCCTCCTATCATCCCTTGATCTATTGATCTATTGATCTATTCATATTTTGCATTAAAATTGTCATGTTTTACATACCCTAAAGCAGTAAATCAGTTAATCAAACTACCCTCCTACCCATCCGTGATCTATTGATCTATTGTTCTATTGATCTATTGATCTATTGATTCAAGTCATATTTTTTACTAAAAATAGCATTTTTACATACCCTAAAGCAGTAAATCAGTTAATCAAACTACCCTCCTACCCATCCGTGATCTATTGATCTATTGATCTATTGATTCAAGTCATATTTTGTATAACAAAACAAAACTTTTATACTTTTTATGTTTATAACTTTAAAAAATTTGTATTTTTACATACCCTAAAGCAGTAAATCAGTAAATCAGTAAAGCAGTAAATCAGTAAATCAGTAAATCAGTAAAGCAGTAAATCAGTAAATCAAACTGCCTTCCAGACACCTTCCTATCCTTCCATGATCTATTGATCTATTGATCTATTGATCTATTGATTCAAGTCATATTTTTACTAAAATTGTCATGTTTTACATACCCTAAAGCAGTAAATCAGTAAATCAGTAAAGCAGTAAATCAGTAAATCAAACCACCCACTCTATCCTCCTACCCACCCGTGATCTATTGATCTATTGATCTATTGATTCAAGCCATATTTTTTCTTTAGTATAATAAATAAGTTCTTTGGATAAAAAGCGGGAAAAGAAAACAAGTTTTTATTTTAAAGCATTTATAACATAAGTGCAGACCTTTTCTTGTTCATTAATGTTTGGGTGTTATCCTAGAATGGACGTTGGTAAATTTATGTTCCGTGCTCCTGCTACATGTCTTGTGTCTGGTCCTACAGGATGCGGGAAAACCTTTCTTTTATTAAACATTTTAAAAGAGGTTGAGATTTTCGAGCAAAAGCCTGTTAAAATCATTTGGTGCTACAGTGTTTACCAAGAAAAGTTTAATGATTACAAAGATGTGATTCAATTTCACGAAGGTATATACGATGTAAAGTCTTTGGAAAATATACAGGGTCACAAAATTATAATCCTTGACGATTTGATGCATAAATTAAATGAGGATATAGCTGAAACTTTCACAGTTTACTCTCATCATTTAAACATCACAGTATTTTTTATAACACAGAATATCTTTCATCAGAATAAGTATATGAGGGATGTGTCTTTAAACACACAGTATTTAATCTTGTTCGGACAAAGAAGGGATATGAGTCAGATCAATGTTGTGGCTACCCAAATGTTCCCTACTCAACGTAAAGAGTTCCTAAAAGTATATAAAGAAGTTACCTCTATTCCTCACGGTTATTTACTCTGTGAGCTTCATCCTAAGAACACGCATAGAGTGTTACTTCGTACAAATATCTTGCCTAACGAGATTGAGACAGTATACATACCTGAATAATGAGTACTCTAGTAGCAGATTATTTACCTCTTATGAGAAAATTTAAAAACCTGAAACCTTCTGAAAAACGTAAACTGATCTGTGAAGATGAAAAATTTATACAATGTATAGCAGAAGTATGCCTAAATCTTATAAAAGGAAATGTTCCTTTAAACAGACCTCAGAAGGTAAAGCTACGTCGTCACAGAAACATCATTAAAAAACTTGCCGGTAACGTAAGAAAACTTAAAAATAAAAAGAAGCTATTACAGAAAGGTGGAGGTGTGTTCCTACCTTTACTCTTTTCCGTTATAGCACCTTTGATAACCAAGTGGCTTGCTCAATGATGAAGAAGGTAGTGGTTTTACCCTACAGCGATTATGAGAAGTTGAAATATAATACAGGAACCCTACCTCTACAACAACATCATCAACAACAACAACAACAACAACAACAACAACAACAACAACAACAACAACAACAACAACAACAACAACAACAGTTCGAACAGCCTCAATCAAACCCTCAACTGCAACAGATCGGTTATAACCCTTATCAACCATTGATTCAACAGCAACCTTTGAGTTTATATGATCCGCAAGTTGAACAGATAAATAATTACGAGAAGGAACTGCATCATATATTAAACTCTGATGTTAACATTCATGAAAAAAGAATCCTATATCAAAATGCTATACAAAAATTAGTAGATCTAAAAGTTTTACTAAATTCACCTAAGGAAGATTCGGCTATAGCACCAGATACTAAGATTGAAGTGAAAAGAGAAGATAATTTTAAACATATACTCAAGGAAAGCTTACCAATGAGGAATAAGAAAACGGGTTTAGCTCTATATAAGATTTTAAAAGATCAGCTTACTTGGAATGAACTCGGTCAAATCATTATTGACGGAGAAACAATAGCAGGATCGAATATTGTTGACTTGATATCTGATCTCTCGCGTGATTGGAAGAAGGCTCCTGTGACAGGATGGAACAGGATCAAACAAGAACTTCAAACTATTAATTTCCCGAGAACTTTAATCCAGAATAAACAAAGATTAACGGAACTGGATAATATTCCAATGACTCCTAGACCAGATGCGAGTCCCTCTGGTACTTCTTTTGCATCGGATAGATTAAAGATGCTAAGTAGAAGTACATTACGTTCAAGTGCAGGAAGAATAAGAAAAAAACCGAACTTCATTCGCTTCAAAATGGATTAGTTCTTAATAATTTATTGTACTTTTATATGATTGTATTGTTTGTAATTTAAAATAATGTATATAACCTATGTTATCTTTCTGTATACATGTGTTATTTTTTAGATTTGTAATTTAATATAGTTAATATTATTTTGTAATTGAAAATAAAATATTTCATATAGACATTCGGTTTTTATATCACCTTTCAGTATAAATGAATATGTTTTTATTGATAATGTCATTGTGAGTCATGGAGGCTAAGGAGGCGGTCGATAAATATTACTTTGATGTGAAACAGCCTTACAGTTATGGAGGCTTTTCAAGGTTCGCTTCAAAGTTTCCTCATATAAATAAAAAAGAATTGAAAAATTATTTACAAGGGGAGGATGCTTTTACTCTACATAAACCTATACGGAAAAAATTTCCTACACGAAAAACCGTAGCCCCCCACTTAGATAATGTATGGCAGTTAGATTTGACAGAGATGATAAAATATAAATCTTACAATGAGGGGTATCAATACATTCTTTTTGTGATAGATGTATATTCCAGGTATTTATGGTTAAAGGCTTTAAAAGATAAAAAGTCAAAAACTGTTGCTACAGCAGTCAGAGAAATTATAAATGAGGATGACAGATATCCTCAATTGATGTGGTCAGATAAAGGTTCAGAATTTTTAGGTAAAGAGTTTCAAGAAATAGTTACAGAGTATGATATAGGGTACTACAATACGTACTCTGTTAATAAAGCTGCAATAGTTGAAAGAGTACAAAGAACTATAAAAGAAAGAATGCATAGGTATTTCACGAAAATGAATACATTTAAATATATAGATATACTGCAAGACTTGGCTTATTCTTATAATAGGTCTTATCATAGAACACTTAAGAAGACCCCTCTAGAGATGGTGAAGACAAAACCCTCAGTTCCGAGTCGTCCTGTACGGAAAATTAAAGATAACACAGGTATTAAATTAGGAGATTACGTGAGAGTGTCTAGGTCAGATGAAAATTTCAGAAAAGGGTATGAGGCGGGATGGTCAAGAGAAGTTTTTAAAGTAGATACAATCAGAGAATTCCCAAGAGACGGGTTAAAATTATACTATCTTGAGGATATAGATGGCGAACAAATAAAAGGAGGGTTCTATAAACAAGAAATACAGAAAATACGGTTTGATCCTAAGAGTAATGAATATAAAATAGAAAAAATATTAGGATCAAAAGGAAAAGGTAAAAATAAACAGTATCTTGTCAAATGGGTAGGTTACCCTGCGAAGTTTAATAGTTATATAAATGCTAGTGAAATTAAGAAACATTGATCAGTTTACTTTGTGAACATGGAGAGTGAAGATCATTTCTATTTAACTCTGCCTTCATCGGCTTCTATGGATCTGTATCCTGAAAATAAAATATCAGACTATACAACCCAATTATTGAACACTATAACTTTTGATCGAGAAATGTATGAAGCAGGATTAAGTGAAATAATTCTCGACGCCGATATAGAGAATATGCCTCTTTCATATTTGGCGTTTACGATACTTAGAAATGTTGATAATGTTAAAAATGTATTAAAAAGTAAACCTAATATTGCAACCATCAAACGAGGAACCAATGAATATTTCGTTGAAAATTATTTTTTAGAGCACGGTCACTATAATTCGGTTACTGATGTGTTCATAGACTTAAACAAAAAATTTGAAGAAAGTCAAATATGTAAAGATTTAGTGTTTCTTGTTAATAAAACCGTTAACGAAGATAACGTGTTAATCACATTAAAATCTCATGAGCATGTGAACCTGAAAGATATAAGTTTATTTATTTTCCGCGCCTCAGGTTGGTTTCGTAATTGTTGTTACTCACATGTATACAAATTATCGGGAAATAATATCAAACCATCTCTAAAGGATCTAATGCGTTATATACCAACGATGGAAGAGTATGTCACAAAAAATGACACCGAGAGTTCATTACATTTTGTATGCTTGCCTAATAAGATGTTTCAAGATCCTGGTATGGCCTATGTTTATACAGATATTGTAGACCATCAGTATGTAGGGAATACTAAAGCCTCTTTGTTAAGAGTAGTTCATTTTCCTAAAGGTCGTAAAGTTATAAGCTTTCCTAATGTTCACTACTTACCTATGAGTAAGACCCAACTGAGTTCAGTTCGCGTTTATATAAGAGACGTCGAAGGCAAACCATACCCATTCACAATTGGTACAGCAGTGTGTAAAGTACACATAAGAAAGAAGCTCCGGTAAATAATAATAATAATGGAAAGAGAAAGAGTCTTCAGGGGTTCAAGAATGCAGAGGGGATATGGTTTAGGAGGATTTTTTGCTTCGTTATTTCGTAGAGCTATTCCCCTGTTTAAATCAGGAGGTAAATACATTGCTAAAAAAGCAGCCAGAACGGGAATAAACACAATCCAGGATATTATGGGGGGTGTCGACCCTCGTAGTGCTGTAAAACGCCGCATAGCTGATGTTTCAGATGAAATGTTAGACGATGTCAAACGAAAAATACGGCGCAAGATGACTGGTCAAGGTGTAGGTGGTCGTAAAAAACCTGTAAAGAGGAATAATAAAGGACCACTAAAGAAAAAGTGTATTGATGTGTTTGCTCTCTAATAACAGTGATAAGTGGTAACTTTTTTTTATATAAATAATAATAACCTGCATCTATTTCGTATATAAGGAATGTTTAAACATATCTCTCCTCATTATACGTCAAGCGATTGTAGTAGCAAGATGCATTTCCTCCATCCCTCTAGCCCCGACTGCTGTAAGAGCGAATTGGATCTCTTTTCTGTGAATCCTACACAGATCAGTGTGAGTGAATCCAATTTTATTAGTATTAACCCCGTTCACGCAATCACAAATACAGATGTACCTCTCGAATTCAACATCCCTGGCACTTCAGACCAATATCTTGATCCTTCGAATGTGTTTTTATATCTGAAAACTAAGTTAGTAAACGAAGATGGTTCAAATCTCACAGGCACCGACCACATAGTATCCACCGAGACAAATTTCCTGTATACATGTTTCAATCAACTTGAGGTGTTTTTAAATGAAACATCTCTAGGAGCATCAGCTGCAAGTTACCCATACCGAAGTTATATCGAAACTTTACTAAATTATTCGGATGATGCTAAACAGTCCCATTTACAATCAAGCGGCTACTACAATTTAAAAGATGTAGAGAAACATAGGGACAACGCCGCTAAATCTAAAAATAACACTTACGAATATTATGGACGTGTAAACGGTGATATATTCTCACAGGAAAGACTTATTCTACCATCAGTGGACACCCGCATCAGGCTAACTAGATCTACTCCTCAATTTGCGCTTAATGTTCAAAGCAACGCTACAGCCACAACTACCGCTCCAAAACCTATTTTCAAATTACTGGATGCTTATCTTTATGTACGTAAAGTGAAATTATCTCCCTTTAAACATATGGAAATCGAGAAATCTCTTTTGTCCGATACAGCAAAATATCCAATCAAGAGAATTGAGACTAAAAATTTTAACTTTACCCAAGGATTATCGAGTATTAATATACCTAACATCGTCAATGGCAGCTTACCTCAGAAGGTAATAATAGGAATTGTAGAACACGACGCCTATTCTGGAAACTACGGAAAGTCCGCCTTTAAATTTACCCATTTCGGACTTAGGGGTATCAGTTTGCATGTGAATGGTCAACCATACGGTCGTGATTATGAGATGATATACGAAGGCTCACATTCTCAATGTTCGCGTCCTTTTTACGATTTATTTGCCAATACTGTATCCTGCAGCGATAACGGTACAGGTGTTGATCTCAAGACTTATGCTGAAAACAGTAATTTATATGCGTACGATCTCACAGCTGATCTTTCAGCTTGTAATGCTTATCATCTCAATATCCTAAGAAAAGGAACATTAGGGTTAAGTCTCAAATTTGGACAAAGTTTGACATCATCGATCTCAGTTCTGGTGTATTTGGAACATCCTCAAATCATCGAGATTGACAGAGTACGAAATATAATCTTGAATTATTAAAGATGGATGAAGAAGAAATATTAAACGCCTTTATAAACGAAAGACGATTTTTAGGTGTATTCGCGTGTAATGAACTCGGTTCTGTGAAATTGGAAACCGACTCTGGACTTATCTTCAACACTTCTCCTCGGAATGTTTCGAGCTATGGTCACTGGATAGCCGTGTATAAGAATAAAAATAATATTGTATATTTCCTTGACTCTCTGCATTTAGATTTTATGTTTAGTAATCATTATGTAACATCTTTTTTAAAATATAATAATGTTCAATATGTTAAGACCTTATGTTTTCCTGTACAACCTATCAGTTCTAATTTATGTGGTGTATACTGTATTTATTTCATTATATGTTTTTTTAATAATGTTTCTTTTAATAAACTTGTAAATATATTTGATGCTAAAAATTTATATGTAAACGATTATGTAGTTTGCACTTATGTTATAAATGCTTTAAAATAAAAACTTGTTTTCTTTTCCCGCTTTTTATCCAAAGAACTTATTTATTATACTAAAGAAAAATATGACTTGAATCAGTGGGTGGTTTGATTTACTGATTTACTGCTTTACTGATTTACTGATTTACTGATTTACTGCTTTTGGGTATGTAAAACATGACAATTTTAGTAAAAATATGACTTGAATCAATAGATCAATAGATCAATAGATCATGGAAGGATAGGAAGGTGTCTGGAAGGCAGTTTGATTTACTGATTTACTGCTTTACTGATTTACTGATTTACTGCTTTACTGATTTACTGATTTACTGCTTTAGGGTATGTAAAAATACAAAATTTTTTAAAGTTATAAACATAAAAAGTATAAAAGTTTTGTTTTGTTATACAAAATATGACTTGAATCAATAGATCAATAGATCAATAGATCAATAGATCACGGATGGGTAGGAGGGTAGTTTGATTAACTGATTTACTGATTTACTGCTTTAGGGTATGTAAAAATGCTATTTTTAGTAAAAAAATATGACTTGAATCAATAGATCAATAGATCAATAGATCAATAGATGGTGTGTGGATGGTAGTTTGATTTACTGATTTACTGCTTTAGGGTATGTAAAACATAACAATTTTAATACAAAATATGACTTGAATCAATAGATCAATAGATCAATAGATCAAGGGATGATAGGAGGGTGTCTGGAAGACAGTTTGATTTACTGATTTACTGCTTTAGGGTATGTAAAAACGTAAATTTGCGAGTTATAAACTTAAAAAGAATATTTTTTTTTTTTTTTTTAAAAAATTTTTATTTTTTTTTTTAAAAAATTTTTAATTTTTTTTTTTTTTTTCTGCATCGAGGATACATTATAAGAAAGATGTATACCAAGTTTCGTCGATATTTCAGGAACGCTGGCTGCTTTTCCCATTAGGTTTCTATACGGTAAATAGCGCATATATGATGTGGGTACCTAATATGAAGGGTGTATACCAAGTTTCAACCTTCTGCAGCATATCTCGGTTGGGGTTCACCCCAACACTGGTGTGCAATGCTATTTAGCCATATTTGATGTGGTACCTTATATGAAGGGTGTATACCAAAAGTTTCGTCGTTCTATGTCAATATTCTAGTTTGGGGGGGCTGGAGACCCCCCTTTGGGGGTGTACGATTTAACCCATATATGATATGGGTACCTTATATGAAGGGTGTATACCAAGTTTTAGCCTTCTGATCAATAGGGGGGTTGGGGGGCTGGAGACCCCCCCTTTGGGGTGTACGGTTATTTAACTCCATATATGATGTGGGTACCTTATATGAAGGGTGTATACCAAGTTTCAGCCTTCTACGTTAATATCTCAGGTTTTTGGGGGCTGGAGACCCCCCCTTTGGGGTGTACGGTTATTTAACTCCATATATGATGTGGGTACCTTATATGAAGGGTGTATACCAAATTTCAACCTTCTATGACCATTTCCAGATTTTGGGGCTCAGCCCCATCACACGTTGGGCGTAGCGGTGCGGTGCGGTGCGGGGCGCTGCGGGGCCACAACCGATGCGGGAATATACACGTCAATAAAAAAAAATAATATTCGGTAATTAAACATTTATTTATTTATTAATTTATTTATTTATTCATTTATTAATTAATTAATTAATTAATTAATTAATTTATTTATTTTTATTTTTTTTTTATTATTTCGAAAAAAACCTGCGGTTTTTTTCGTCGATAAAAGGCCGGAAAAATTTACTTCCGGTTTTACTTCCGGTTTCGGGCGGTCGATCGTTTACTTCCGGTTTTACTTCCGGCAGTCAATATGGATACCCTACTACTCTCGGTATGTTAACTGTAAACTAACTCACAGGAGTCCTGTTCCGGTATTAGATTTCTGCAATGATTATCTTCGTCCACACTGACACTGAACACACTCCACAGAGCTACACGTAAATCAGGATAAGGCTGGTCTCGAGTGGACTGCAAAGTCTTTAACAGTCTCAGAATAAATAAATAAATTATAAAATATTTCATGAAAAAAGGAAAATAAAACTATGATAGCTATTTTTAATTCCTTTCCTTTTATTCAATGTAATTCAAGTTATTTACCCTTTAATTATATATATATATATATATATATATATATATATATATATATATATATATATATATATATATATATATATATATATATATATATATATATATATATATATATATATATATATATATATGTTTATATATATATATATATATAGAGAGAGAGAGAAGAGACCCCGACTCCTGCCATCTTTGCAGTTTACCCCTTGGCTATTCCTTTAGTTGAGACAAAAAATTCAACATTTGACATTCGTATTAAAACGTAACAGGTCCTATATATTTTTAAATCATGTCCGTCACCACTTAAATTGATTGTTAGGATCATGTACTAGAAATATTTAAAAAAAAAAAAAAAAAATATCAAAACTGACGGAGTCGTAAAACATAACAGGGTCCTATATATATATGTATATTTATATATACATAACGAGACAAGTTTATACATATATTTTATACCTATATATATAAATATATATATATATATATATATATATATTTACTATATAATTCTATATATATATATATATATATATATATATATATATATATATATATATATTATTACAAAGCCCAATACTTATCATCTAATGCACCTAAAAAGACTAACTGATTGATATGCTCGGAAGTCAATCTATTCCTTTCATTTGAGCAAACATTGTTTAATAATGATACTGTTCGTTCTGACGAGACTGACGTCGCATTTACAGTAAGATATTTCATTGCTAACATAAACATAGCAGGGAAAGCATTTTTACTATCATTCCAAAATTTTATTGGGTCGCATTATCTACTTGATCACTGAATAGTGATTAGTGAATACTCAGAAGACAATTTGACTATGTGGTATGTGCCATGTCGATCCCCCTCTCCCTATTTTTGGTTCCCGAAAAGACGAAAAATCTAAAACCCCAAATTTTCGGTTTATTTTATACACGACATTGGGGGACGAACGAAGAACGAAATATGGGGGGAAAAGAGTTTCATCACTTCAGGGTGTCGGGAGAGGGGGATAAGATTTTATTTTTTTCCGGCCTTTAAAAAAATTTCTAGCAAAAATATCGAGATTTCGATATTAAATCGATAATCATTCTAATATCGATATATCGCCTAAGAAAATATCGACCAAAATCGATATATCGAGACAAAAATATAGATATTTCGATATATCTATATTTTTTGTCCACCTAATATATATATATATATATATATATATATATATATATATATATATATATATATATATATATATATATATATATATATATATATATATATATATATATTCTTTATTTTATGCAGCTATCTTCCTCCCTATCTTCATATATATATATATATATATATATATATATATATATATAACTATATATATATATATATATAGGTAGTAGGATAGTTATGAATGGCAGGAAGGTTGCTGGTGCAATTAAAATCGTTGGTGAATGTCAAAGGGACTAAGTCTTGAGTGCACTAGAGTCTTACATGAGGGTATGTTACCTGTGTTATTGCATGGTAGTGAGACTATGGTCTGGAATAAAGGGTATCTAGAGTGTGTGTTCAGATGGACAATCTTACAAGGGGCATGCTAGGTGTGAGAAGGATTGATAAAATGCGAGGAAGTGACGTATTAGAGAGTGTGTGGTGTGAAGAAAGGGGTAAATGAGAGAATAAATGAAAGTATGTTGAGATGGTTTGGTCATGTGGAAAGGATGAATGAAAGTAGGTTGGTTAAGCGGATGTATAGTGGAGAGTGTGTTGGGAACCGACCGGCTGGGAGACCAAAGAGAAAGTGGATTGAGTCGGTGAACGAATGTCTGAAGGAGAGAAATGTGAGTTTGGCAGAGGCGAGAATAAAGGTGCATGAGAGGAGAGAATGGCGGGGTTTTGTATGGGGGCATGGTTGTGGCCCACCTGGGCCAGGGGATGAACCCTTACATTGACGATTTACCATAGTGAGGGTCCGTCGCGGTCCCATGATGCTCTAGGGTGGATTTTCTGTCTGTGACGAGCTCTCACTAATTATTGGTACAGAGGGGGCGGTAAGGCTGGGCTTTCTTTTCGACGTTTGTCATGTTCTCCTACTGCTTTTCTTTTCCGATGCTTGTACAGCACCTTACCCCCAATCTTGGGGCAAAGAGGAAGATAAAGAAAGAAAGAAAGAATATATATATATATATATATATATATATATATATATATACTATAATAACTATATATATAATATATATATTATATCTTTATACATATATATATGTACTATATACTATATATAGAAAAATATATATATATATATATATATATATATATTTTAAGATCTGCTCAGTGGGTTAAGCGCTATTAACCCACGTTTAGAGTGTTCGTGGTTCGCCCCTCGATACTCGCCTATACAGCAGTATAGAACGAGGCTTAAACCTCCAAACTGTTTACCTGAACAGACAAAAAAATTGCCGTTTGTAGAGGATTTTCTGTAATTATTTACAGTTTACAGCATGGTGTATTAATACACTAATCTCAATACTAATAATAACTCACTAAAAACATAGCCAACATATAGACGAGAACAACATATATAAAATACGAAAATCACGTTCCCTATCTGCCTCCTGGACAGAAGGTCTGCCTATCAAGAAAGAGCTTAAAGTCTAAACAATGCTTGATTAGGCTGAGCCAAAGCAAAGGTTGCTATCAACCTTAAATATCTGTGCAACAATTCCACTCTTGATCTGAAAAATATAAGAACACACTTTCCCCAACTAAAGTACTTACTACAGTAAGTGAAAGAACCCCCACTAAACGGATATGGAGGTTCAGTGGGGATTGAATATATATATATATATATATATATATATATATATATATACCATAAAATGGGGGAAAATCGCTATATATATACTTAACCTTATATATATATACTTATATATATATATATATATATATATATATATATATATATATACTTATATATAATATTATATATAACATATATATATATATATATATATATATATATATATATATATATATATATATATATATATATATATATATATATATATATATATATATATATATATATATATTTTATATATATATATTATTTAAAAACCCTTAGTTGCTAACTAGGTAGAATTATAATAAACAACACATTAAAAACACTTTACTAAAACATATAAAACTGATAAAATTAACAGGGACGAGCTTTCGCCATATTTTTGGTCTTCTAGTCAGAACAGTGACTGACTGTTCTGACTAGAAGAAGGCCAAAAATATGGCGAAAGCTCGTCCCTGTTAATTTTATCAGTTTTATATGTTTTAGTAAAGTGTTTTTAATGTGTTGTTTAATATAATTCTACCTAGTTAGCAACTAAGGGTTTTTAAATAGTAAATATATAAAGCGAGATTAGCTTGAATTCCAAATATATATATATATATATATATATATATATATATATATATATATATATATATATATTTATATAAATATATATATATATATATATATATATATATATATATATATATATATATATATATATATATATATATATATATATTTATATATATATATGTATATATATATATATGTATAGTAACCAAAAATATATATATATATATATATATATATATATATATATATATATATATATATATATATTATATATGTAACGGAGAGAAGAACGCTGGGACCGAACAATCGTACCCGACTTTGAGGTTCCTCTCTCCACTATTTCTCGTAGAGTCAAAGGTCGAAGAAAACAAGTATTTCGAAGGTCAAATAGACGATAATACGTCTAAGATATTTTGTGATGTTTCAAAGACGGGGTTTTAAATGTCTAATAAGAACAGGAAACCAACCAACACCATCAGGTTTAATACGGAGCAGGTTAGGCCTTCTCCGTAACGGAGGGAGATAGTCTCGGGACTCCGTGTGCCTGTTCACTTGATGACAATTCGGTGAGGATTGTGATCTTTTAAAACAACTGAAACAATTGATTTCTATCTATATAGATCTGAACCGGATAATGTTTTATAAATAGTGTTCTATATAGATCTTTCCTTGATATTTATACGATTGAAGAATAATCAGAAGAGAATATATCAAGAAATTAATAAGCTATGACTAAAGATTAATATACCAAAGGATATTGACACACTAGAAAAAGTTTATCTTTTATAGGTTCGTTCAAAATATAATGAGATGTTTGTGAGGATTTTTAATATAGCACAAACCCACTCCCAACAATATAAGAGTATAAGAAATATAAATTTAACTAGAATATACTTCAATTAAATAATATACATTGGACATTCATATAAGAATACAATGTATCAAAACTATGTACAAGGGCTCAATTTAGCATTGGAATCAGATTCGAGAGTGGAAATCAAAACGCTTCCAAATATTATTCATGCATATTAAGGTAAGGTAAGAATTAGAAATTCGGACTCAATCTCGACAAATACACTATAACTTAACTGAAGATTGAGTGGAAACGAATCCAAATATCATTCGTGCAATGAAGTAAGGGAGGAAATAGAAATTCTGACTCAATTATGACAAATATACTATACTTAACTGAGGATTTTGGGGATAAACAAAAAGAGCTGAATTCAAAACAGGAATGAACCCAACTGAAACTTGAAACCAGAGATTTAAACCAGAGATTAAAATTGAAACCATGAATTGAAAACTGGAATCAGACCAGAAATTGGAACCCTGTTAAAAGTAAACATTAACTTTATTAGTATAATACTTTTAACTTATTACATTGTATTTTCATTTATATCAGCATACTTTCTCATATTTTCATAATTACTTTATTGAACTCACCCTGTAAATTTCAAAGAGGGGCTTGTTCAATTTGAGGGTACTCAATCGTTTTTGTCGATTGTCCTACCAGACAGTAAACTGTAAACGATAACGTTAAGTTTACTATTACATGTTATCGATAATGCTTATCACTTTACATTACATAAATTATATTAAATACATTTCCTTTATCTTTATTCACTGACCTTGAAAATAGTTACATCCAATTTCAAGGTCTTCAATAGCACTTCACTTTGACTTTTGGAAACAATTAATTGTTTTTGCACAAATATATATTCATCTGTTTTTATTTGGCTTATACAAAAATCTTACACAAGATTATCATTAAAGATATTATGTGAATTGTTTACAACTAAAAAGAAAAAACACAATTAGAGTATCGATAGAATTTTACAAGGTTTGTTAATAACTGAAGCAATATTTTATATTATAATAAAATCATCGTCCAGGCTGGATCACAGTCCAGACTGGATCAATGAATATTCTTAAATCTAATTATTACTATATTAGTTAAAATGACACCAATGGATAAACATTACCAGAATCAAAATAGCGAATTGCCAATTGACACCACGGATGCATGATCAATATCTCCCTTATATATATATATATAAAAATAATATACATATATAAATATATATATATATATATATATATATATATATATATATATATATATATATATATATATATATATATATATATATATATATATATATATATATATATATTTATATTTATTTTTAAAAATATATTTATAGCAACAATATGTAGATTACTATATACAGCATATACATATATATATATATATATATATATATATATACTATATATATATATGAACATAACTATATATATATATATATATATATATATATATATAACCCATTTAGTAAACATTTACAATTGTTCCATTAAACTAAATTTTATTCCCTTCATCTGGAAAAGAGCAATCATTATTCCAAAACTAAAACCAGGAAAAAAAACCTCAAACCCCTCCTATCGTCCAATGTTAAATATAATAAAACCATACATCCCCAAACAAACGTTTCAACACAGTTTTCAGCAAAACCACTCAACTACAACTGCTCTCACAAACACCATTCAACCAATAATAAATAACTTAAATCTCAGGCTCTTACATAAAACACTACTTGTAGTAATCGACATAAACAAAGCTTTTGATACAGTCCCAAGACACAATCTAATACACAAAATAATACAATCTAATAACCTTACTTATTTAAAAAGATGGTTTCCCAACTTCCTATCAGGGAGAACAGCCTAAATACAGATCAACAACAAGAAATCACGTACAGTAAATATAAAAAATGGCGTACCTCAAGGAGCAATCCTATCCTCTACCTTATTCAACTTATTCACAGCCGACCTACCAAAACCACAAACACACCACACAAATATAACAACCTACGCAGATGACATCACCATAACCACCACACACCAGAACCTAAACACAACAATTCTTCTGACTCAACAATACATCAACCAAATTCAAACTTGGCTAACTGACAACAGAATGTCTGCATCACCTAACAAATCATCTATCACATTAATTACAACAGACCGCCAACTTGGCACTACAAACCCCCAAATCTTTTTAAACAATATAGCTATCCCAATAAACAAAACACCCAAAATTCTTGGGGTAACACTGGACACACACCTAACCTTCACAAAACACATTGAAAACATAACATCAGCAAATAGGAAACTAAACATACTAAGAACCATAGCTAGCATGGACATTAACAACAATAAACAAATATCCATTAATCTGAACAAGTTCTTCAAAATTAGAGTAGTAATCACGACAATTTTATTGAAGGAAGGTGGCCTTGCTGTATTGCTATAAATGTTATGAGGATGGATTGTCTTTCTAAGACAAATGTGGCTAGAGGTGATGGAAGTGGATTCAGATGGGGAGGGAAGGCTGAGACGTGGGTCTCGACGAGGAGGAGCAACAAATCTTGGTGACAAGGAATAGACGTACAACGGTTTTGGGGAGAGTTTTCAATGATATTTGGTGGAGGGACTTCGCCATGAATGCGAATTAAGTTGAGTTCAACCAAGTCCATCTTATTGTGCGGACTTGGTTGGTCGTTGGAAGAGCAACCAAAATGCTCATGTTTAGGAATGGAAGTGATATCAGCATCTGCCAAGCAAGCAGATTCAGAAAAGTGTGGAGAATATGGGACTGTTTCCATGGAAACGGGAGAGGAAGGTGTTACCGAAAAAGTGTAATCTTTTTAGAGAAGGTGTTGTTGAAAGTATGAACTCACCGCCGAAATTGAACTACTAATGAGGATTTCTTCGAATTGGATTTATTGGAGGTGAGTACTTCTTTTTTCAATTTTCTCTTCTCTTAAAGGATATTAAATTTAATGGCGCATTTTGTTCATTATGATGATTTTCTTCGCACATTCGGCGGAGTCGGCTCGTATAGGTCAAGAAGGAATGGATCAAGCACCAAAATAGCGTCCGGTAGCTCAGCGGTAGAGCACCCGCTCAACTAATCGAAAGACCCAGGTTCGTCACTGGTCGGTCGTGTTTGTGTGAGCTATTCTCTTGGCTCTGTCTTGCTCAGACTTTAAAATTGAGCACACCCCCTGCTAGATTAGGGCGCTCTGCCCGTGAGCGGTGGTGTTAACTGTAAAAAAAAAAAAAAATATGATATTGAGATCCGTTGGGTTACGAAAGTCTGATGCTGGAGACTTTGTCAGTGAGCCATCAGGTGGGTGATTTTGGGAGACTGGACAATTTGAGTTAAGATGGGAGACCTCTGGGTCCCCTTTCATGCCACCAACAGATTTAGAACGCTTGGAGCGTTTGCGGTGTTTACGTTGAACGGTTTTCCATTCACCTCCCTCGGAAGCGCAGGAAGCATTAGAAAGAGAGTGGGTCATCACATCAAGCTCTATTTGGGAACTATAATCCATTTCATCCGCTAAGGCATAGAATCCTTTAGGGAGTGCTGAGATAGGAAATTCGGAAGAATAGTTGTAGGAGGATTCAGAAGAGCTGGAATAATCCTGCAAGTTATTATAGGATTGGTTGGTGGATTGTTCGACAGCTGTGGTTTCTTGATGTGAATGCTTTTGTCTCAGGAATAGACTAATGGTGAGGTTTCTTCTGAATTGCATTTTTTACATCTGGGGTCGCTTTGTTTTGCTTAGAAATTCAGATGTTTTATATTTTAGCGAGTAATCTTTGTCTTGGTTCTTAACCTTTCGTTTCTGTTTAGGGACATCTTTTTCAGGAGTTGGAGTGATGGTGGGAGACGGATTAGGGGACAAAGACGCAGGCCTCTTTCGTGAGTTTGGTGAACTCATCGGGAGGGTATGGGCAGATTTCTTGGCGTGAAATGCTCTCCAAGCTATGTGGAGCATGAACCGACTTAGCTTCATTGCTGGTAAGTTGAAAGATAGGACTCGGGTAGGGTTGTTGATGGCATTTTGGGTGGGCAATTGAATCAAGAGCTCTTTTTTGACTATTTTAATAGTAGGTAATATAGGCAGTGCAGATAAGCAGGTTACAGTAACTTCTCGAGTCTCGCTGGGATTGGGGGAAAGAGTTCTACTGGAATGGAGTTGTTGTGTCGGCGAATTGACACGCGGGGCGGGGGATGATGCAATTGTAGCATGGGATTCCCTTGATCTTGGATATTTGTCTTTGAGCTGGTGTATGGCATCTCTCCTACTTAATTTTTGTATGGTGCATTACTCCAAAACTTTCTGTTCAAACAGGCAAAACGGACATTTAAGGGAATAGGCACTGTGGGGTCCTCCATAGTTTTTGCAGAGTGGAGTGTTTTCACAAGGAGTGTGAAATTCTTCTCCACAGACTGCGCCTATATCATGCGGTCCCCTACAGTATTTTCGGGAATGACCGAACCGCTGTCATTTAAAACAACGTCTGGGTCGGGAAATAAACATGCGAACACTGTAGTTTGTAAATCCAATTTTTACCTTAGTAGGTGGGAAAGGAGTTTTAAAGTCAGCAGTAAACTAGGATTTGGGACTTCAGGCGAGTTCCGACGTGTGAGAAGTCTTTAAACGCTAGTAACAGGAATTCATTTCTGCTGTAGATTTCTTAAAATGACAGCAATATCTTCGTCATTCCTATTCTAAAGAATAAATAGTGCCTTTAGATGTGTTACTTATATAACATCAGGAGTAGAAATAAGAGGGATGTTTCTGAGAGAAGTTAAGGATAACAAGATAGAACTTTGATTCCGGTTAGTAGCTTGAACGAGAAGAGACCCATTCTTCATTAACGTGACTAGGGGGTTTTCAGCTCCTAAAGCTTTTTCAAGTGCATCGCTAAGAATGATGGTTCTTTGCTCAGTAAGGGTTTTGGAGGTGGTGGATCGCAATAAGTAATACATCAGGAATGTTGTGTCAGCTGGTAGTCCCGGAAGGGAAGCAGCATATGGGGTAAACAGTTGAGAGCGACTAGGACGGGGGGCACCTTTTCGGGGTTGCCCCGACCGTTTGGGCACCTGGGATGTTGAGCGCGTGCCAGGCGACTGATCGATGGGGATAGACAGAGGCCTTCCAGGTGAAGCGGAGGGAATCATGGCATTAATATTCGAAGTGCAATTCAGAAGAGCAAGTCCGTTAATCGATGCATGGTCAATAATCGTTAAATCTATCGGAGTCCGAGGCGAATTAAGGTTTTACATGGTATATTAAATCAAAGCGGTCCTCCATCATTGGTGTCGAACCCTAAGAGGTTTGTGCCCGGAGGACCGCTCTAATTATAGATGTTCCAGAGGGGTCAGGGAAAAAGATCCATACCTGATGCTAGGTCTTGTGCACCGAATCACGAACGGGTGAGGCGATTTACACCCCTTCAGCACAGAGGACTCCATGTGCCCCTCCCATAAGGAAGGGTGTCATCGGCGTTCATCTACATCTGGAAAAAAAAAAAAAAAAAAAAAAAAAAAAAAAAGATGGAACCCAGCAAAAAATTCCTATAGGATCCCATCCATTCCTATCTTAATTAAGATAGGAATGGATGGGATCCTATAGGAATTTTTTGCTGGGAAATTGCGGTGGAGGGAGTGGATTGAAAAGAGAAGAAAATTAATATGAAAAATGACGGTAAATGATGAAAGCTGAAAGATTACATATGTCACAAATGCAAATGCACTACAAATGCAGATATTAGTGCTGGGGCTGGAGGATGCATAAAGACTCCAAGTATTGGTTCTTATCACTATACCATGCTCAAGGTTGTATACCAAGAACATAACACTATAATAAGAATCAATATCCCCCAGCGGATATATATATATATATATATATATATATATATATATATATATATATATATATATATATATA
>JABUQX010000897.1:50000-77500 GCA_015478945.1 Trachelipus rathkii
TTTTCTTTTGATATCGCAAGAACATTCATAGAGTCTTACAACTATTTCGTATGCTTAGTATAAGATTCATAAAAGGAAATAAAACTTCATACATTAACCCTTTTACCCTTTGTCCTTGAACATTCTTCTCAGGTAGGGTGTCAAATGCAAGTGCTCAAGCGCTCACATACACACTCACAATATATATATATATATATATATAGTATAAATTATATATATAGATATATATACTATGTAAGATAGTATGTATCCGTATATATATATATATATATATATATATATATATATATATATATATATATATATATATATATATATATATATAACCTTGTGAGTTATATGGATCCGTTAATTTTGTGTTTTATGTAAAAAAAATTTCATATATTGTTCGTATATAATACTAACAATAAATTAAAATGATGATAAGAAAGATACGAAATTTTAAAATATTAAAAAACAAATAATAAAGCAAATAACAACGTACATTTTGCATGAGAAAGAAAATGTTTAGTGTTAAAATGTGAATAAGGTAGGGGAAAAAATAATGTTTCGGGGTAAAATTCGGTCCTTATTGATTTTTTTTTTCATATATTGATTCTGTATATATTTAACCAAACTTATCATATCTAAACTAGGAGGGTTTTAAGCCCAAACCTAACCTATATGGATCGACGATGCAGTAAACCTGTACCTAACCAATATGGATCGACGATGAAGTAACCCTATACATAACCTAGATCAGTGGTGCCCAACCTTTAGTCTATCGCGAGCAAATTAAGAATTTAAAAATTTTAGGCGAGACCACACATAGGACGACGACTACTAATAACCATTAATTTATTATATATATATATATATATATATATATATATATATATATATATATATATATAACAACATATATATATATATATATATATATATATATATATATATATATTAATAGGCTACCACCATTCACGGGCAGGGCCCTTTTCAAGGAGGGTGCAAAAAAATAAAAGGAAAAAGGCAAAGAAAAGCTAAAAGGAAGTAAACCCTCCCAATCGTCCGTGTTTGACGTAATTCCCTCAGGTGGACGCAGACGCGAGACTTAAGAGAGGAAGATTGAATACTGCAGGAGAAATGGATGAAGGCAATTAGTAGTTCAAAGCAGATGTGGCTGGAAAGAAGGAGGGAAGCACCACAACGAGTAAACCTTGAGTCTCCAATATTCACACAATACTCATGAGAGAGTAAGGCTCTTTGTTTTTACGAGGGCGACGCAGTAGTTGAAGAATGTGAGAAGTTAATTGGCTCGATCGAGTATCTGTTGATGTAATACCAATGGAAAAGATATAGAGCACCAATATCACCTCGCAGAGAAAAGAGTCAAGGGAAATGAAAGTATTAGGACAGTTCAGAGTAGTCTCTTAGCCTTGTGCACTATCCAAAAAGGAGGTGGAACCGGATCACCCAAAATGTGATAACAGTATTCCATACAGGGCGAATAAGACTCTTATACAACTGGAGTAACTGAACAGAAGAAAAATTCACGCAATCTGAACAGAATTCCATCCAGCTTCATGAGACCATTTTAGCAACTTCGATTTTGATATGAGTTCCAAGACAATTTGTTGTTATGTTCAGTCCAAGAATATTTTTGTTGTTTACAGGTGAGACATTAAAGAGGCAAGTCGAAGGGATGGAAAGTTGGGAGGTGTTTAGAGAGGAAGAGAGATGAAAAGAAGTTGAGTTTTTAAAGAGCTGAATTTCACAAGAATGCAGTTAGCCCACTGAGAAATTCCGACCACATCGGCAGGGGAGGTGAATCGGAAAACTGTAGACGAGAGGCAGCTCTAGAATATATGAGGGGCACATTGGGAGCACATTTGAAATGATTGGAGGAATGGAGAGTTGACTCAACAGCATAAGAGTTAGAAGTTCAGCTAAGAAGACCGTTAAAGAAAGAAATAGAGACTAAGGTGGAGATAAAACAAGAACCCTAGGGAACACTTACAATTAACAAAAGAGAAAAGAGGGTTTGCTTCATCAACAAGAGCTGAAATGGAACGATCTGAAGAAAACTGAACAAGAGTAAACAAGCGAAGGAAGAAATCAAGGAAAGTAGCTTAAGTAGCGATGCATGGTATGCCTGTCAGAATCATGGGTATGTCAGAAGTGCTACCACCATAGGGCAGAAGACCATAGATCAATTATATATATATATATATATATATATATATATATATATATATATACTATATATATATATATATATATATATATATATATATATATATATATATACTATAATAACTATAACTATATATATATATATACAGTGGCGTAATTATGGGGGGGGGAAATGGAAAATCGTTCTTTACCATATATACTTATATCTTTATATAACATATATATATACATATATATATATAATATATATATATGTATATATATATATATATATATATATAATATATATATATATATATATATATATATATAACATAACATATATGCTCTTAATATATATATATATATATATATATATATATACCTATATATATATATATATATATATAACATAATATAACATATAACATATATAATTACTATATACTATATATATATATATATATATATATATATATAACTACTGCTCTTATACTAACTCTCTTTATAGTATATATATATATATATATATATATAAAGTGGAAGGATAAAATATTAAAATCCTGAAAAAAGGGGAAGAATTTATATGAATTACTAAAATCATCTTACCTAAATAGTTAAATTTAATCGCCTGACAAGAGAGTGAGCGAAGTCTGAGATAATAACATCTTCAATTTTTATTTCAATATTTCGATGTATGTAGAGGAGGGCAAGTCCAGCGAGTCTTTCATCTCAATAGTATTTATTTCTCAAGTAGGTTTCAGAGAAGTCTTAATGTTGAAAGAAAGCTTCTTTCTACTGAAAAGCATTAAACACGGGTAAAATTGCCAGTATTTGCAACAAGATGTAAATATTTGGAAATTGTGACTGCGAACAAAAAACTAGTCCATCTATTGCGGTTTTTGGGCGACCTGTGCTGTGATGCCATTTCATCATCCATAAATCCCATTCTGCTTTTACTAAATCTTCATTTGGGCTTTCGAGATCTTCCTTGTAAAATATTACACAATCTTTTATCTTCTCATATGGCACATTACACCCGTTCGGTATGACAAATTGCAAGGAAAATTTAAAAACCTCTCTCCTAATGCTGATATTAATCATCCAAAAATGGTATAAAAATGATTGTGCGATAATAGAATCTGTGGGTCGAAGGAAGGTTTTGTCTGTAATTTTGTAATTTGTTAATTCTTGGTACAGCAATTTCAATACTCAGTTCGAAGATTCCAGATGCGCTACATTCTTCAAAAACCAGCTGAAATTCTAATGTTACATTTTCTCTGATGGTTTCAAGTTTAGTTTTAACTAATATAGACTTACGAGATTTGCAGCGACGAATTATATAAAATTAATTTAACTTCTGCACTTTAGTATTATTAACGGATATGATACCTAAAAATTTTTAGTGTCTAGAAAATTTCGGGGGGGAGACCATGGCCCCCTGGCTAACCACTGTATATATATATATATATATAGCACTTGCCATATATATATATATATATATATATATATATATATATATATATTTATGATATATTGTTTAATATATATATATAAAAAATCTAAACTATTTAATTTTTAATAAACGTGATAAATCTGAATACGCGAGTCGCGAGCCACATTAGAACGGTACGCGAGCAACATGTTGCCCGCGAGCTACGGGTTGGGCACCACTGACCTAGATGGATCTACTTTGCCGTAACTTTTTTTCTCTTACTAAGATTTTTGCATTTCAGAAAATATTACGGAGTCTTCTCGTTCGCTCGGTTATTGCCAAACGTATGATGCTTAAAAAAGTACGATTTTATCAAATAATTAACTTTTTTTAATTTAAAATGTTTTGATCCTGTTTATCAACACTGAAATTTATTGTTAGTATCATATAATAATATATCAAAAAAAATATATAACAGATCCCATATATATATATATATATATATATATATATATATATATATATATATATATATATATACTATTCTTCTTTATATATATATATATATATATATATATATATATATATATATATATATATACCTGCTATATGCTAGAAATTCCGATTTTAACAGATTTTGACAAGACTTGAAAATATTTAGAAGTTTATTATTATTATTATTATTATTATTATTATTATTATTATTATTATTATTACTTGAAAATATTTAAGTTTATTATTATTATTATTATTATTATTATTATTATTATTATTATTATTATTATTATTATTATTATTATTATTATTATTATTATCTGCAGTAAGTAATATTATAAAAATATGAAAAGTCAATATGTTTTCGTCGATTATGGATATATATATATATATATATATATATATATATATATATATATATATATATATATATATATATATATATATATATATATATATATATATATATATATATATATATATATATATATATATATATATATATATATAATAATGTACTATTATTCTTTCTAACTAATAATAATATATATATCTTCTATATATATAGAATATCATAACATTTATAACAAACATATTTTATTATATATTTATATATATATATATATATATATATATATGTAAAGTTGCCAAAATTTTAACAAACGGTTCTCTGCTTTGTGGTAATTAATTAAACATCAAGAGAGTTAACTGCCAGTTCGTTTACTTGAAAAGGTTCAACTACCGATTCGGCAAACCGCCTCCATCTCAACATTGTATATACTCATAAAATTGTAACATATCTGACTGGAAAAGTTAAAGTTTCTTCCTGACCAATATCGATGTCCGAATCAGTATTGAAAGCGTTCATTGATATGCGTATGTTTAATATGTATCTAATTTAAGATTCGCTGGGCACCGCACCTAGATGTCGCATACTGGTACCGCGCACCACCAGGACGCTGAAAGTTTCTGCCATACAGACCCACTGCACAAGTCGGACCAAAATGAACACACTACGAGCTTTATCGCATCACAAAGGTGCTTTGGCCAACCCTAATCTAGTTATTATTTTACTGTAGTTGCGTTCCTTCGAACTTATCGAATTTAATTGTGTAGATTAATATGTATGATTGACATGTATTTGTTTTTGGCTACTAGCTGATTGGTGGAGCGCTTAGTCATTCATAAAGCACTTAATGAAAATCCTTATTCCGATGAATTTTAATGAAAGCCAAAAAAAAAAAAAATGTATATATTACAAAAGAATTCCCATAGTCAATTTTCGAGATTATAGCAATGGGTGCACTCTGGAGTCCATACTTTAGTCGTGTGCAAAGGATAAACTATGCTTTTTGATGTGACATCATATTGTTCAAAATAATGTGTTGATGTCCAAGCAGATGAAGAGCACGAAAAACTTAAAAAAGTAAAAGTTCAAAATAATCCTGATGCCACTACTCTTCAAAAAGTGGTCCAAAAAAGGGATAACTCGCAATTTGTCATATTATGAGTCATTCATTATTTCCCGCAACACGCAACTTATAAATTCAAACTAGAGAGAATATAGGGACAATCGCCGATTATTGTAGAGCTGAGCGTGATATGTTGAAAAATCGATTTTATTTTCCGCTAATCTTTTTTTTTTTTAATATATTTTCTTACCCATGCATAATGACGTAAACAACGTTACCATATCTAACGTTTTCGTTTTAAACCAGAGGTTATGATAAGATTTATTAAGTAGACAGATTTACTGTGTATGCTCACAGTATAAATATGTTATAATACAGCAGGTCAGATAGATAGGGAAATTAGCGGGCAAATTTCGGATATGCTCTTCAAAATTCAAAATTTTCAACGGCAGCTTTCGAAAGAAAGTAGCCTTCATTTGCCTAGGTCGAAATGTAAGAAACGTTGTGATTGGTTCATAACAAAGAAATTTCTAAGCTCCTTTTTAATTTTCATCGTACTCTTTATGGCATTTTCGAACATGACGTAATTAAATATTTTTTTTAAAAAAAATATTAGGCATTTTCTTTCAAATTTTTTTTTATCACGATATATGCTAAAAATATTTGTAATAATAAAATTAAACTTTTGCGCTACGTGCGAAGCCATATTAAATTTGTTTTAAGTTTTGGTGGCAACTTTCCCACGGAAAGTACAGTGCACACACACACAAAATGGTCCGAAAATTATAACACTGGATTGAAGTACTATAATTTTATTTATATTTATACTATGGTATACGAAAATTTACCCTATAATAGGGTACACTCCAGGGATGGCACGGAAAAAATCAATTGATGTAAAATTGTAAATCAACTGATTTTTTCACTTGATTTTTTTTATTCAAAATATCATGATTTTTTTTATTTTTGGGATTTTTTGCTTTTATATATATATATATATATATATATAATAATATACATATAGTATATATATTATATATATTTATTTTTTTTTTTATATATATATATATATATATATATATATATATATATATATATATATATATATATATATATATTATAAAATATTTATATATTGAATTTTTTTTATTTTTAAGTGATTTAACTTCAATAGAAATAAAAAATTAGAATAATAATATTATAGCAACGCTACTCTGTTCCAAATTTCAGTTAATTTCTACACTATTGTCAACAAAAGATCATGTTTCAAACAGGTTTCTTTAATTTCTGATGTAACATTTATCAATATTACAAATAATATCAGGTGTTTCAGTAACACTCTTCAGTGTTGCTGTTTCACTGTGTCATAGCCTCATGGGCTATAGGCCCTATTTTAAGATTTTGAACACAGAGCTAGGACCTAGGGTTAAAAATAATACTATATTGAACTTAAAAAAAAGTTTATTTCAAATTATATTTCGCGTAACGTCACGAATCACAAAAAATCCAAAAATCCAAAAAATCAAAAATTGATTTTTTTCTCAAAAAATCGCCAACCCTGGTATACTCTATTATAGTGTAAACTTTGGGTATACTTAACAAAACTTATCATAACCTGAACTTATTAGCTTAGCTTCAAAATTACCCAATCGCCCAACATACTCGTACAAAACCCAAACAGCATCCCAGAGCTTGTCAATATCTTAAATGTTATAAATCAACTAGGATACTATCAAAAGCAAATTATACTAACTTTTGCAAACATTTTAATATGCACACATGCATGCCTGATGGTGCCATGGCCTATCAAGAATTTTCTTATGTGATCGATAAAACAATTTTTGTATTACAATTTAAAAACTCCCGCAGTCACGTTCATGTTTTTATACTTTTGTCTTTGGTAACATGGGTGGGTGGGTGCTATTGTTTGCCTATGTGATAATTGATAACTGATAAGTAGAGTGTCTGTCATGTAGCGTTTTTCATGGAGTCATATTTAATATATATTTGATAAATATATGTATATAAGAATATATCGGTACTGATCATTATAGGGTAAACTTTGTCAATATATCATTGTCATACGACTCATACCAAACTTTGGGCTTTCTGTGTTATAGCATAGTAGAAATATTTATATTTTGAATATAGGTCAGATCAAAATTTTGGTCAGATCGTTAACCTCTACCATAGTTTAGAATTTTAGAAGTTTAGAAAGTTTATCCTCTAAAACATAGTTTAGATATATTGTGTCTAGACAACCTTTTCCAAATTGACGAATTTAATGCATAACGAAAAAAAAAAATGAAAATGTCATAGTTTTGTCACTTTTGTTTACACCAAACTTCATTGTTTCTTTTCAAATTTTGAAATTTTAAATTTTAACGTGAATATTACAATCAGCTGACAGCTGTTGCTATGTTGCATTTGCCCATTGCATTCTCCGTTCTTGTAGCCAAGCTGCCAGTTTAAACATAAACAAATTAGAGGTCATAACACTTTTACTATGGTCATAATTCGGAACACCTGACAAAACAATTTCATGTAGATTATGTATATAATTATATGTATCTATATCATAGTAGAAATATATTTATAGTGTCTATATATATAAAACAATAATTAATATAATATATATATATATATATATATAGTATATATATAATTAAATCAGTTTATATATATATATATATATATTAGTGTATTATATATATAAAAATAAATTATATATATATATATATATATATATATATATATATATATATATATATATATATATAATATTATATATACTATATATATTATATTATATCAAATTTTATTTAAATACACCTCTTAATTATTTCCAATGTTGTGATAGTATATTATTTAATCTAAAATACGTTATAAATATGATTAGTAATCATATATTTATAAGTATGGATGAGAGTTTATAATCAGCTTTTATGGAAGGACTTGTTCTCACCGAAAACATTAAAATATTAAAATGTATTATTCTCATAATGTAAATTTCAAATTAAAGTTATCTCAAAAGAATATAACACATTTTATTCATACGACCAAATTAAACACTTTCTACCCTATTGCTCAATTATTGAAATTTGATCCACAATTGTAGGCTATCCAACAGATCTAAGAGTGGTTTGTGAGAACAAGTAACTTTAATTTTCTCATAGTGGATATAAAGTTTTCCATCCAAAGTCGTTAATGGCTACTTATTAATTATTCCATTATAATATTTATTATTAGTAATTATCTATCAAAGATTTTTAATTAAACATGAGATTGGAACTATTTTTATTATTTATTATTATACAGTAAGGGCCTCTTAAACAGATGAAAATTATTATTAAATTCCACAGTATAGACTCTTAAAAAAAAGATAGTAATGAAGAATAAAAATAAAATTTGTGGATTGCAGTATGTTGTTTGAAAAAAAAGTTACGCATCCAGAAACGCTTGTGGGAATTTATTCATAGTAACTTACTTGCATTAATTTATAAAAAATAAGATCCAGAATTTTTCTTCTTTAGTTGGTATAAATGTTTACTCTAATAAATAGAGGCCATAGTGCAGAACAACTGTAAGAAAATAGTAGCAAAATCCTAAGTTGCGATTCTGCAGAACTCGCCATTTAGGTTTTTATTGGACTCAATGTAAATGTTTATACTAGGTTATAGCGTCTAGGTAATTACGTTTAGGATTGCTTCTCACCAATCCAGTATATGGTGCTGCGGTGTATATAAATCTTACTAGTTCAGGTTATTGTATATATGTATATTTGACTGGTCTCCTTAATTTTTCTTCATCGTTAGTTTTTGAACTAACCACATATCTCTTTTAAAAAACTTGTTTTAGATATTGCCCTTATATACTGATATAAGTTGATGGCCTGTCATTTTTTTTTTCAATAAGAAAAAACCCCATGATGCGAGCAATCCAACTCTCACAACTGAGAGGTCTGTAACTATTTTTTCCTAAAGAGAGGAATCATAATCTTTTTGATTTTTATTCTTCATTAAATTTCGATTGATTTTATTGTTTATGCTGTGGTGATATCTATTATAAAAAATAATACTATATTTGTATGTTAGTTACATGTAGATAAATAATATATTTATTCATATTTTATATATACACTCGTTGAGAGGATTATATAATATATATATACTATATATTAATATATAATATATATATATTCACTATAGGGCTTATTTATAACTAGTATATTATTTTACTATATAATATTACTAGTACATTTCTATAATATTAGAAGTTAATATTTTAACATTTATATAATACTTCTACTATATATATATATATTATATATATATGGTATTATCTACGTTTCCATTCGCCGCTTCTTATGTTTTATTTCATTTATATATTAATTACGCATTAATATATCATTCACGTAATGAATTTATAATACTAAATTTTCATACTAAATTTTCTATTGATAACCCTACAAACAATACAAATTTCATTGCCTATCGTCTAATCAGAGAAAAATAAATTCCTACTCTTTCTCAGCTCTCTTTACATAGTTCTAACCCCATACTAGAAAAGATTCGTGCTTGCTGGCATACTATTTAATCAAATTTTTGCCGTGAGTATATGTCATTGATATTAGTTTCTCGATTATACATTGATAGGGACCACATACTTGTTGTGCATCTCAACTCACTCTAGATGAGACTGGCCTAACATAGCTACTACAGTATTACAGCTACAGGTTAAAGTACTAACCTCAGTTGTCGTATAGTAAAATGAGCACTTTCATGTTATATCACCTAACATTCTTATGAAATTAACAGCTTTAATCGCGTTGCTCCATAATCACTACGAAATTAGCGCACTAATCGAGTTAACTGAAAGATATATATAATCACATGAAAATCTTATTTTTGCTCAACAGAAGTTTAGTTTTTTATCTTTAATTTCACTATGAGGCTATTAATAATAATATTTGTGATAGTAATAACTAAGTTGTGAAGATAACTCTCTGAGTAATTTTTACTACTTGAAATCATTTGCATTATATGCTAACAGATAGTTTTATCAAGAATCATTTTGAATCTTATACATCGCATTGCTATAACTCTCTTTACTGATTGATCAGCACTTTTGTAATCATCTGCTAAACTGGAACATTTAGCATTTAAGTTCCATGGTTTCTCTTATTATTATATCACCTTATTTTACTCTCATTGCATGATCTAAGTATCATAAATAGTGTCTATTTCACACCACTGAATATTGATCTAATTAATATACTTCGAGTGGATCTCTACCCTCAGGAATCTCCAAATACATCATTATATAAAATAAATTCTCATCTCTCACTCGCTCGTTATTCTCAACCATGTACACTGTCCTACCTATTCCAACATTGCTGATATAAGAAACTTTTTTGTTTCTTCCCTCATTTTATGGTATTTTGTGTCATATTCGCTCATACCTTCCTCTCTATTTCTATCTAATTCCACACATTCACGTAGTTAATCCGAATAGCCATGTACCACCTTCCTAATTATTAACTAACCTGTCAAACTACTGGTACCGTCTCCTTAGTGTCGCCTATACTGATTGGTGCGTACTGCATATATCGCTAATACTGCCTTATAGATTAGTTCGATATCTCTGTTATGATTATAGTAGTTATACTAATCGCTGCTTTTCTCCTCTGTTCATAGTATTAGTCAGTAATTGTAGTTAATTCTCTTAGAATTTCTAATTTTTGACCGAGTAATAGTTTCCATCATGATCATCTCTCTCTCTCTCACCTTAAACTAAAAAGTTAATATATACGTATATAATAATTCTGAACATTATGAACATATCTGTGGTTCACTCATACATATTTATTTCTTCGTATTGACTTTTTCATGTACACTTTACAATAATCCGTTCATATAAATCTAAATGTTGATATGTATCATATTACATTGCTCCTCTTGTCAACTGGTGTTCCTTATCTTTATTTCTAGTTTTGGTATTAAATAAGGTAAGTAATATAGTTTAGCCTTGTATATTAGATAAATTATTGATAAATAGTTATAAAACTTTGAAAGGGATGAATTTATGTAATGATGTCATAATATACAATAGTATTTCTTTTAACAATAGCTTACTTACAGGTCTAGAATAATTTTTTTTGAGTTCTTATGAAAAGAATTGTAATAATAGTTGAAGCAAAGTGATTGGTTCTTTGATGACGCGTGCAAAAAGGAGATAGTAGGTTATCTTTGTGGAGTGTAGAATATCAATACTAGTTCAAGGTACCAGGTACTAAATACTGTACAGTGGTCTGTACGTTAATTTGTGCGAGTGGTATTCCATAAATAATATTCAGTGATCGCATTACTTATCATAGTTTATGTATAGATCTCGTTAATATAGTAACTTTATGTGTATCTCTTTACCACATCTGTGCTACTTCTAGCTTACTCGTATAATAGTATTTGACTATAATTCACTTATATTAATGTGTTGCAGACTAATTGATCTAATAAGTATCACTCCAATCAGGAGATATGGTTCTCATCTGGTGTACACCTATTTTGCTTGAAAGTGTCATCGTCGATTTGTCTAATTAAATCATCTCAGCTTTATTCATTCGTGGAATTCCTGCTTATAATCGTGACCTCACACTCTCATGTTTGAGTATCATGTCTATCACTAGAGTTTATCTGCCGTAGATGTATCTTACTAATAATCTCTGTCGTGTGCGACTCGACATACATTGGATATCGAAGCAGTTGTGCTCGATTCGCTTAGCTTATTCCTCTACTGCATTACTCGCTTAAAGATGTATGATACTATGGTATCAATAATCGCTTAAGAGATAGCAATATTTTAACACTCACTATGTAGAGATAATATCATGTTTGTATTATGATAGTTATGCTAGAATGGCATCCATAGAGTATATAACAAATAGCTATAGAGTATTGTATATATTAGCTCCTGGCAAAAGATATAATTGTGCCTTGCTACACTTTGTCATATATGACTGTAAGGATTATCTGCTCACTAACTACTTTGATTACTAAGTGTTCAGAAGTGCAATATAGATATGACAGTCTATTTCATCTCCGAGTTGTTAGAGGATTTATGATGTGCTGAGCTTATCAATCATTGTAATTATAGATAAGGGGCTATTGTGTATATATGACGATGATTTGAAGTAGTGTTATAGAAAGTATCATACGTATACAATTTGTTGTTTTTTATGAGTTTAGTTTGTGTAGAGTATGTAAGAGTTCTGCATCACACTGCGCCTGTCGAATTATGGTATTCTAAATAGGGAAATAATAGTCATCTTTATCCAGTGTTAATTTTTTAATTAAATGAGGAAACTTTGTAAGCGAGAGACTCGCCTTGATTGAAATAAATCGCGCTGGTTCGGTGCAGTTAATACTCTGCAAAGAGGCAATTCTCTCATAAAGTTATTTAATGAGATTATAGATAGTGTATATGAGTTTCGACCGTCGTTATAGAGTATACTTGTGAGTTTGCAAAGTGATGTTAGAAGTAAAAACAAATAAATTAATTATTAATAAGTCCTTGCTGTGTTGCTTGTGTTATTGTCCTCCATGGTTATTTCATATTTGTAATATATTTAATGATTGGAGTTATGATAAAGTTAGATTAAGAGGTGGGGGTGAGACGGGCTAGAATAGTAGGTGTCTGGATATAGGTAGTGTATAGGTATAATGGAATAGAGAGTTAGAGAGGTTAGCCTATTATTATATATATACAGATGAATTTGATTTTATGTATAGGTTAATAATCTGAATAAGAGACTTTGAAGGTGGATAAATTGGTTAAGAGGATTTTGGAAGGGTGTTGATTAAAATAAGTAGAGTGGTTTTAGAATGTAAACGTAGATATAAAAGTGATATGGTTATATATAGTTGTGTGAAGTTAGAGGACGTCTACTCAGTGTATGAATGTTATGTTGAGATGTAATGAGTCAACTTGACAAGTGTCTAGTTTTTAAATAAATATTTATAAATTAATTATGTGTTGATAATAGGATTTTAGTGAAAATGAGGGTAGAATCAACAGTGAAGTTTTAAAAATGATAGCAGCTCACAAATATTATTCGAGTTGAATGGTTATAGTGTAGATGTCTCGAGATAGCTCATGTTTCACACTCAATTGAATTATGTTTCTCAATAGATAAAAGAGACTAAAGTGTATGTTGTGATCAAAGTATGCACTAACGGATATCTATGCAATACTTATTGAAGCATAGATATGTATAAATAATACATATTTACTCTCACACGTGTATAGCTTAAAAACATGAAATTAATTTTTAAAATCATTTATTTATCGTAAATAGCATATTAGCATCCAATGGACCAGCTAAATTTTGGTCTCATTAATGATCTAAGGAGTACTCTCTCAAGTGTAGATTATTGGTATTTTATAATTGTTAATAGAATGGGACTATAATCTATCTGGCCGGAGACTAGGGAGTCCATCCGTTGTCACGTATGTGTAAATATCTCTTGCTGTTATTTTCAAGTCTTTGATTTAGGGTGGTGTCTAGGTTGAGTACTTGGCTATGTATTGTGATTATCCAATGATAGAAAAGTGAGGAAATTGTTATCAAATTTATTTCAGCGGATCTATTGAGTGATAAGTCTCTCGCACACAGTGAAAAGTATGACTCGTGAATAGAGAATAAATTGAGACGTCAAAATTGCTGTATATGTTATTTCGTGTTTGTAGTCATGTAGGCACAACTGTGTAGTGGAATAACATAATATGTGAGCTCGATTGTATATTGAAAAAGTGATTATAGTGTAAGATTTGGATAGCATTGCTCGTGGTGAAATTACGTTTTGATATTTTATCTCACGGCTGGATCGCAGTGTATCGGATAGAAATAAAGTGGATGTGGTCAATATTAAATATTGTGCTATTACCTGCCTTGAGACGAGTTGAGAATGATGATTGCCAGTATATGGGCCATGTGATAGAGTGCCTGAAGGGAAGATAATAACGGTACATAACTATGAGTGTGTGTTTCTCCACCAAATGGGTCATTGGGTTTTTGTGACGGGGGTACTGATATGGCTTCTCAATTATTTGATTGTGGTTGTATCGGAGAGAGGAATCACAACTGTGAGGTCCGGAGTCTTTTACTGGAACGCCTACTTGTGACGTACGCCACTCGCCTGGTTTGTCTCGTCCCTCCAGGTTCTTAGCGGCAAGAGGCGTCCCACTATATTGTAAGCTTTCACGTTTTAGCGGGCTTAATCTGAATAGAAAGGAGGGTTATAGCTTTTAACTCGCACTAGCATAATTCTAGTGCTCGATCTTCTTATCTTTATCACGTTTTCATGTTTTCACACTGCATCGTGGAGATAAATCCATCTCCGCACGCTCTTGGAGGACCAAAGCAAGGATGTAGGAACAGAGGCGGAATGGTATTGTGTATGAGGTGGAGAGGTACCGGTGGATGATGCCATGGTAATATATGTTTAAACGTTTCCACTTGATTAGTATTTTATCACGTTGTGCCTCGCATTACTCTAATGAGATATCATAAGTTCTCTACAATTTTAATTATCATATTGGTAGGTAGAGATAATTTATATCCTCACTGCAGTTCATCTCTCTGACAGAATCATTCAAATATCGTATCACTACTCAAAACACCTTAACCTTACACTTTGTTTTATGCAGCTAGTTTTGACATCTGTGCTTGTACTTCTGGTGGCGGTCGAGTGATGGTACAAATCAGAGATTTCAATAACCATGTGAAATTTATCTTGGTTTAGATTTTAGTTTGTTATGGCATTCTTATCAGTTATATTATCGTTCCTAGATAGACAATAGGGTGCGTGATAATTTCACTTCATAATACCTAGCACATAATCAGAGATTACATTTTCTAGATATAAGCCACTGTAAATATAGTAAGTTTAAGCTTTTTTGGACTTATTTAACCTCTCATCTTAGGTTAGAGGTATGGAAATCTCCTCATAAGCATATAGAGAACGACATATAGATAATTGAAACCTGGCACGTAATATTTATTGTGTTTAGATTTTAGATTCTGTTTCAGATGTATATGAGAAATTTTATCAGATAATGAGTATGTAAATTCCATCAATTCAAAAAGCATCCAACATGTAATCTATCTCAAGAAGGGAAAAGGGATTCAAATTTACCAGATCAACTTCCTTCAGAACCCCAAGAAGGAAACATTGAGTATACAAACTTAAACATTATATAATGACACTCACACCAATTGCAGTGTGTTGGAGCTGTTACTGTTCTCTCAATGTGATTCCTTATCATCATAAATTAAAATTAATTTAATTTCGCTTTTCTCTATATATTTATTTTTTTTCTCTTCTTGTTATTTCTTATTTTTTATTATCTCTTTTCTTGAACTTTACGACTACTGAGAAGTAAAGGGAAGCCTTTACCATCGATTTATTAATATCCAATTTGTAACCTACAAAAGAAGTTAATTGTTTATTTATATTTGTTAGTCAAATAATGTTACTAATTCCATTTATAACATCAGTTTTATACTCTTCTTTTGATCTAAACACGGTTCTGACCTCCTTTCTCTTATATTTTTTTATTTTGATGTCGCTGCCCCAACAAGTGGTGATGGATTAATATATACGTTTGGTGCTGTGAATTTATGCTTTCTTCTTAAATTAGCCCTTAAATGCGAATGTCTTTCCTAGAAATATTTTAAATTATTTTTTCTTTTCTTTACGATTCTATGTTACAGCTTGCAGATTTTCACACTGTAAGACATAGCTTAGGGCAGGTTTCTATGAACGTATATTCGATCTATTCCCAGCATTGCTGTAAATATCCTAACTAAATAGAGCGTTCCTATGAACTTTAATATCTAGAGCAGTCTCTTTTCACGGCAGAAATATAATAGGGTATCTTTAATGGTATTAATTGCTTTATTATATGGCCAAATTTGATAGGTTTGCCGTTCGGCAATTACGTGTTAGAAAGGATTTATCCTGCAGAACTAAGTCTACGACTAATCTCTTTGGTCCCTTATAATTAGGGGATCATGGCGAATACTTGTATGGTTTCACATTGTACATAGAACCAATTGCGGAATTAAGTGCCGCACATAAGTGTCAAAATTCATTGACCTTTAAGGATATGTCTCGTTTTAAACTGTAATAAGGGTGAAAAATACTAATCATATAAATGGCAAAGACGCGCTATATAGATCTCTAGATATGATAGTCTACAGTAACTGTTTGTGTCAAGAGAGGCTTGAAACTTATATAATTAATTGAGCTTGATAATATTATATAGAAATACGTGTGCTTATATCTAGTAGTGTTCACACTTCTTCTTTCAAGTTTCATTTTCGTTTTTGAGCCTATATAATGTTGTATATATTTTTCTTTTTCAAATCTAATTTAACTTTTATGTAAGTGTCTATAGATATATACTTTTATATATCTTTATTAATCGGTTGAATTATTAATTTCACTGAATTTATAAATTATTGTTATATATATATATATATAAAGACATTACTTATTCAGAGTAATTAGTTATCTACTAATAATTTCTTTTTATTAAAAAACATTTATCACTTATATTGTAGGAGTCTTTTAATTTGTTGCGTGTTTAGTTGGACTGTTGCTGTGTCAATTAGTAATTAATGTTATTATTTATTTTTTACGTTAATATTATTTTGTAAAAAAAAAGTATGACTTTTAAAGAGTTTGACATGCTTTCTAGAGTTACTTGACAAAAAATAAACATTCAAAAATTGTAGTATACATTATTATTATTGATTATTATTATGAATAGTTGATTTAGAGGAGTTTGAGGTAATCGGATCATGCGCTGAAAAGTGTAGTAAATGAATGAGCTATATTAATAAATTGATAATAGTACTATTCGATTAGTATTGTGTATTTTGTCATTGTTTGCAAAAGATTGGTTCATGATATATATCTTCAGTGTGTTTGGTTAACCAGTGGTAATAAGTATATATTTATAGTGTTTAAAGTGTTAAGGGGGGATCGACCGGACTGATGTTACTAATGGAGAAACACGATAAAAGTAGAGGAGGAAGGAGTGGATCTCTTGTGCCGTGTATAGACGCAGTGTGGTGATGTTTTACGTGTCACAAAAGTTCTTGGCAGCGTTGTGTAGAGGTGTATAACAGTGCGTAAGTTATTTATAACTATAGATGTGAATGGCTGGGTCTTGTGGGGCTTGGGTAGTCTGCACTGTGTTAACTGGTATCTCGCTCTCTGAGCGCGGTCATGTGTGTATTGGAACATGCAGAACGCTTTTCCTTTTATTGAAGTATAATTGAGCACGAAAAATTTCTCAGCAAGCGAGGCCGTCCGGTCTAGACAAGTACTTGGTGCGTTAACTTGTCTTCTAGTAATTGATATTTAGTTATTTTTCTTTATGTACGTTTCTGTGGTATGAGTTTTTTTTAAATAGAGTGATAAGATGTAATATATTTGTTCGATATTAGCTTGGTTCATTGGTTGTGGGAGCTTTTTTATGCGGAATTGTGAGCTCAATATTCTCTTTGATCTTCTTTTTTCTGTTTCCCTGCTTAGGTAAGGATGATTTGTGCCTGTTGTTATGGCATGAGCACCACGCTACTCGCTATATTGCTGTTGGGGAAAGAAGGTGTGTTGATCTATAGTGAGGTAATGAATGATTACACACAGTATAAATAAACTCGTTGATTAGTAGATGAGAAGTTAAACTTCTTTAATTATACTTTAGAATAACTCTACTTTTCTTATTTATGCATTAGATGAAACATTTATTGACGTTTAGCTATAATTACATGATTTGACTCACGTCTCTTCTTTGTCCCTAGTAACAATAAATTATATATATAACGGTCATTTAGTGATGGTTAATTTAATAAAGATATACATCTCTATCATATACTTTATTCTTAGATTGTGAAAAGATATATTTTTGTGTTAATAAAAAATAACAACTTAGTTATATATTTAAATGATTGAATAGAAAGGCTGTTATATTGAGAGTTAGGCTCTTATATTCTCGTTTATTCAGTATTATGCATTCAAATCTCGTCCTATAGGAATAGATAATAATTTTATAACGAACACAAAAAATATATAAATTTTTCACAAAGACTTACAAGCACATTCTTTATATCATTTCATGAAATTGTAAATTCAACTAAATATCATATTCGTGTATAATAAATAAAATAGTTTAGATTAGAATGCGTTATGTCATAACTAATAACACATGTATTTAATTTTTACTAAACGGGGTGCAGTTAGTATCGAATTAGACCAGGGTGTTTTATGAAACTATTTTAGCTCACTCAAAGCGTTAGATGTCTTTACTTACCGTATCCTCCGTATTATGGGACCAATACTATCTACTGAAGAGATGTATCTAGTTATAGATTTACAGAAAAGTTTACCATAAATTCTCTCCAATACTCTATGCTTATATCTCAAAACTGTTAACAACAATATATTATATATATAATATATTTGACAATTTATATAAATTACCTTTCTATGATTTTACTGACTCTAGGTAAATTTCAAACTGATACCGATAAACTCGGAGAGGGATGCGCGTCTCAATGTTTGCATGTATCTAGGTATTATAGAAATAATGTCTGTTGCAGTATGAGTAGAGATTCGGGTAGTTTTAGTGTGCAAGGGATTTCGTAAGTTTTATATCATATATAAAATTACTTTCCATCTTCTACAGGTTCCTGATGACCAGTACAGCATAGAGATAAGAATAGCCGTCGTTGGTAATTCAGATGTTGGCAAGTCAACACTTCTTGGTGTATTGACACGAGGAGAGCTTGATAATGGCCGCGGCTGTGCCAGGCTTAATGTTTTTAGACATAGGCACGAAGTTTATTCAGGAAAAACCTCCTCTATCTCTCTTCAAATAATGGGATTTGATGCAGAGGTATTTCTAGTTTTCTTTTTGTTTAGTTTTGTAGTTTGGTAATATTTTTTGATTTTGTTAAATTTTATAAAAGGTTTATTTTTATTTTGTGACGTTAAAATCGAATGACTTTTTTTTATAAAAGTTCTTTTTTAATAGTTGACTAATTAAAGTCACGTTGAATAGTAATTGCTTTGAGTGGAAAGATGATATTGAATGAAAATTGATTTGGTTGGGTAGGGTCGGTCACTGTATATATCCAAAGAACATTATTTTTTATTTATTTTTTTTTTTTTGAGAAATGCGAAATGGGGAGCAAATGGGAGTAAACCTATGAAAATACTTAAAAATTGTCAGTAAATCAATGTTAATTGCCTTTTTTTTTTCTTTTTTCTTTTTTTTTTCTTTTTTAAATCTGTGTAGTTCTTTTAAGTGGAAAATTAATATTGAATGCGAGGTGATTGTTTTTTTTTTTTTTTTAAAGAAATATTATTTTTTTATCTTTTTTTTATTTTTAGAAATGCAAAATGGAAGTAAATCTATAAAAATACCACTAAATCAATTTTAATTGCTTTTATTCTATATGCTCTCTTCTGTAGGGCCATGTTATAGACCAGACTTGCACGAGAAGTAGAGATTACGACGATGAAGATATTTGCAAAAAATCTTCGAAGATTATTAACTTCATTGATTTGGCTGGAGACCAGAAATATCTTCATACTACAGCGTTCGGTCTTTCTGGGTATTCTCCTCATTACGCCGTACTGGTTGTGAGGTATGGATTGCACCATTGAAATTTGAAACTATTTATTGTGAATGGTAAAATTATTTTTACAACAAAACCTATCAGATCATATTAAATACATTTCTCCATATCGAAACTTTATTTTTCTTAGTTTTATTTGATGTAATATAAAGTCTGTATATATTTAATATATATATATATTTTTTTTTTTTACATTTTGTCACTCAAAAATGCTTTCTCATCATTTTAAATACATTTTTGTTATTTATCTAAAAATTGAAAATTTTATATACTGTACTTTTAAGATAATGTAATAACTATCATGTACTATTGACAGTGCATTTTCTGGGGTCGCCCCAATGACTGAAGAACATATCAGTTTGGCACTAGCTTTTGATGTACCCATTATTATAGTTGTAACCAAAATTGATATCGCTAACGTTTACCAAATAGAGAACACAGTTATGGATATACAAAATGTTTTAACACAACCTGGTCGCAAAAGGGTTAGTAATGTTTTGAATTTTTTATAATCAAACTTGGTATTAAAATATTAGTGTCCACCAAGTAATAATATAATTGAATCAGTGAGTGTGAAAACGGTGCTAACTGAAAGTCAACCATTTTTAAATAAAACAATAAAAATTAAAATTAACCACACCTGATATTGTATCAGGTATCATTATAATATCGATTGCCTTAATTATAATATGAAAAAATAATACATTTTTCAAATACCTCCGAATGAGATATAATTACAGCGTTGAAATCTTTATGAAAACTGAATGTTTAATATTTTGTTATTATTGTATAATATTTATTTTCACGTAAATATTATCTTCATTTTAACTATCAATACTTATATCTCAGAGGTGTTATATTAAATTAAATAAATTAGCTTTTGTATAAGGGTGTGCGGCGTACAGCTAACTATATTTTACTATTGAAAAACGTCCTCTGATATATATATATATTTATCATATATATTTATATGATTATATATATATATATATATATTTAATATAATATATATTATATATTAATATTTTTTGGAGTTTTTAGTTATATTTGCTTAGAATTGAGTGATAATATATTCGTGGGGAGGTAGCTTGATATGAATAGTATATCCCTACCCCTTGGCTAACGCCTTAGTAACTTTGAGCGCCTCCAGTTATAGCCGTGTTATATGGATTAGTTATTATTAATAGATTACCCGGGTGGTGATAAATAATATATTATATCTCATATTTTTACCCATATTGGTAAGAATATGAGACTTCCCATTGCAAATTATTACAGATTAGACTTGATATAAATATCAGCAGAGGATATTACTATACTACGTGAGATTATCGAATAAGAGGGATCTACTCACCTAAGTCTACCTACGTCAGGTTATTATATTAAAATATTAATGAGCTAGTATTTCATGTATGTCTTAATGGCCCAGCTCTAAGACTTAATTTAAGTATATATTTAGTGAAGGTATTTACCTTTATATATAAATTTTATGTTGTATTGTTACTTTCAGTTATGATATATGTAAGTAAATATGATTTTCTATTTATATTGACATTACAGGGCGGGTATTAGTTTGTACGATCTATTTAATATACTATAACTTTATTTTATTTATGATAACTTAATTTGTGTTAACCATATGTTGTACAATATATATAAGTTATTATTAATTGAGATTTAATTGTTTTTATCTCTATTAATATTGAGTATATTGGTATTATTCTTTTCTTTCTCTTAATATTATATTATATTATATATATATATATATATACTAGTATATATTATTATATATAATATATATATATATATATATAATTGAATATATATGATTTATATATAATATATATAATATATACTATATTATATATATATTAATATATATATTAGGTATTATATATTATATATATATATTATATATAATAATTAATATATATATATATATATATATATATATATATATATATATATTATAGATATTATATGATATATAAATTATATTATATATAGATATATATAATATTTATTTATATATAACTCTTATGTAATATTTGGTTGTGTCCAAGTTTATTTGTTTTATTAATTTTATGTATACAATTAGAGATCGATGAGCGGCTATAAAGGTAGGAGGTATCGAGAGGTATCGATTATTCTATGCATAGTATAAACTGATATCATTATATACTCAGTATTGATATATGAGGGCCTTTTTTCAGGTATCTGCCATTAATGGTGTCGAGAGAAGTGACCTTGTCGATATTGTTAGAGGGTGATGTGAGATAAGGACTGGAGGAGATAGATGTGGAAGGTGTTACACGGATATGTGGTGAGTGCATCAGCTTGTTGTGTTATTTTCAATTTTGTATATGGATAGAGTGTCAGACTATGAAATAGAATTAGAGGGGTTGGGGATGGCAGGAACTGGAAGTCTAGGTAATGCACTCGCTGAGGACGCTCGCGGAAGAGAGTGGACTGTGTGTCTCTCTACCCTATTGAATACCCATTGGCACGGCAAGATTTTGGTTGAGATGCAAGTGATAGGTTTATAAGAGAGTCTTGAGACGTGATGGGTAGGTATTAGAGACTGTTATGTTCAGGGTGTGGGCAGAAAGGAGGGGTATTGAAAGATAAATTGTTAGATAATGTATGATGAAACATTGTATGGGTGACTTCGATGATGTGCATATTCTTTTGTGCATGGCTGGTGATAGTAAGAGTTAGTTGCTCACAGCTTGTGACAACACGTGGTTCTGAGTTTTATGATATCTTTAAGTGATAGTTTATGTTGAAGGCTTGTAATAAGGCGGAGTATGTGGCATCGAATAGATCACTGAGATAAGTTGTGAATGGCAAGGAAGGTGTGCTAGTGCACGAATTATAATTCGTTGATGATAGGAATGGTAAAGGTACTATGTCTGATGATAGACTCCTCAAGGCAATACTATGAACATATGTAGGGGGTGGAATGATTTGTTTGACTTTGGTGTTGAATGTATTATTGTTAAGGTGAAACTATGGCCATGATATATGTTCAGACAGTAGGATTTATAAGAGTTCATAGATATATAGGGAAATGTACTTGTTATCAGCCCATGGACAAATACCATTAGGGGTTCTTCGAGATTTACGTGTGTAGAGAAGAGATTCCAGTAGATAGGCAATAGTGGATACAGTAGTAGCATGATGAGTGGTGTAGATGATGAAGAGAAGGGATATGAGAGTGAGAAGAGGATAGAGTATTTGAAAGATCGTGATATGATGAGATATTTACGTTTTTAGTGTCTATCTGCGAGGGACTGGATATGTGATTGGGATGGGTTATTAATGCTTAAGTTGGTCTTTACGGTCTTAGCTCGAGTAAGCTGGTATGTATAGGATAGAGTGGCGCAGCTGTCTGTTGGAGGATGTGACGTAGCCAGGACCCTTTGAGATCTCGAGGCAATAGTGATATGTGGGAAGTAAAATGTCCGCACGGTTGTGAGGAGTAGAGAGTGGAGTATTTATGGCAGTGGGCGAGATAGTAAGGAGTGTGACGATAATTATGGAGTGAATGCGGTGTTTTCGAGAGCGGGGTGATATGTGATTGTGGCAGGAGCCTGCAGCTCATGGGCCAAGGGTAGATGAACGCACGAGCACAGTTGATCGAATGTATATAGTGCCTTAGTGGGGTCCGTCGCGTACAGATGGGGTTAATTACTCAGTATACTATACGCCTCTAGGGTGGATTTTCTGACTGCGACAAGTTTTCGATTAATAGGGGTGGATAGAAGGGGGCCGGTAAGGACTGAGCTTTCGTTTTTCGACTTTGTATCATTTCTTCTACTACTTTTCCTGTGGTTGGTCAGGTGCATGTTCGCGCACACTAACCCAAGGCTTGGGGAATTAGAAAGGTGAATGATGCCGGAGTGCGATGAATTATATTTAGATGAGGGGGTATTAAGTATGTAGTGGGGATTTTATAATAGCAGGTACAGAATATATATAATAAGGTTTGATTATAAGAGTTAGGTGAAGGTATAATATATATAATTAAAAATATTATTAGTCATTATGATAATCTAATAAAAATATATAACTCAGTTATCTTTAGTAATATGGTAAATATAGGTATTATAATATATACTATATTATATATATTATATATGACTCAAGCCTACGAGTTACTCGAAAATGACACTTATTATTTCAGACCAAGTGCACAGAATTTTATTTTATTTTTTTAATTAGTCTCTTTAATTGTTTGTCGCCTGATGAGATGTAGATGGGCGTAGTGAGATTATAAATTTTAATTGTTCATATAATCATTGATATCAGGTGTTTTACTTTTGGAGGTAAGATTACTCTCTAGAAAGAGAAGTTGGGTCGTAGTTCTATAGTAATCGACCGTGTTCTTTGTTAAGACACAGACAAATGAGCTTGATTCTTTCATAAAATGAAGAGATCTATATCTAATGAATGTGGACATCTGGTATCACTGTATATCAATATATTGGAAGTTACAAGGATAATACCATTATCCATAATTACTATAGAAACTCCTACTCATTATTCTCGAGGCCACTCAAACTCTAATGTCTGAGATGAATTATTGCTATGATAGTGGTGATATCTAGTGTATTCTCCGATGCCATTGAATTTACTAACAGGTAGGCAGTATAAACTTTAGACCTCTCGTATACAGATATCTATTTCCTTTTTAGGAATACCTTCTCTCACCATGTGGTATAATTATTATATTTCTATTAAGTGTTGAGGATTCTGTGATCGCATTCCTTAATAGGTACAATAATTTTAATCGAGTGGTTGCATCATCTGTTACTATGTTAATTCTCCCGCGTGCCTCACTAGTAGAGGTGAGATATTTCCTTTGATTTTATCTTTAACAGTTATGAGTGCGAGTTTTCTTCTTTACCACACTAACATGTTATTATCTTTGAGGGATACTTGTTTCATGTAGTAGGGCACGCCATCTGAGGAGTACCAGCTTACCGATTTCATCGAAGTAGAGTTTGGAGGAGTATGCTGATTTTTGGTAAACGTTGGTATATGTGTTATCTTGTTATTAGTTATATGATGGAGGCGAGAGTGGCTGAATGCTGACACGTGGGCCGTTACTATACGCGCCCGCGCCGCGGTGGCGGGGGGGCCCATGGTCAGAGATGTGGGCACCATAAGTTGGGCTAGTCAGCGAGTCATCTCAGGGCGATTAGTCCTGTCGCCATAGAGGCTGAAGAGGGTAAGCCTATGAGGCTTATCACGCCGGCCGTTTTTTTCCAGCTTCAGATTGCGTTCACGAAGCCTCTCCGGACACCTAACGATTTGATAACTGAATTATTATATAATTATTATTTATCCGTTAGTGTTAAGTGTAGATAGCGGAAACAACCGAACTGGTTGGCATGACAGAACTCATAGCGTCTGTCCTGTCTGTATAAATTTAATTTAATTATTGATTTTAATTATATAATTATTATTATTATTATATTATTTATTAATTAATTATTATTATTTATATTATTTGTAAATTATTATTATTATATTTATATTAATTATGTTTATTATTATTATTATCGATACTTATTATTATATTAATTTTATATTTATTTATTATTTGAGTAGGTTATGTTGATATATTTATTATTAGATATTTATTTTATATTAATTATTATTTATTTTATATCATTTTAAATTTATATTGTATTTTATTATATTATTATTATTTAATTATTATTATTATTAATTATTAATTATTATTTATTTATTATTATATTATTATTTATTATTATTATTAATTATTATATTAATTATATTTATTTATTATACGTAAGGGAGGTAAAATCGGAACCTCCTCTATGGGTTTCTGAGTTTTGAGAGCAGATGCATTCCTTGCGCTCGCCGCTACTACCGCCAGTTACGAATCGATGTTGATCGGAAGTAGTATTCCACCAGGAAATGACTGTATAACTCACCCGCCTGCGACTCCACCATTTCTTCGACTCCCGTGACTTTCGGCTCCGAGAGGGCTCATTCCGGCTCCGGTCTTCCGTTAGGGCACCGGACTACCGGTCTCCGAGACCTCCGGCTATTCTCCGGGCCTTCATGGTCTCTGACTTATCCTAGTTATTGTATATTGTATGATATTTATTTATTATATTCATTTATATATATATATATATATATATAGATATTATTATGTTATAGGGTTTAGTATAGTGAGTCGTGATAGGAGATGAATATCCTATTATTTTTATACTTATATTATTAATTAGTATATATTTATACTTAACTTAATATATTTATTTTATATTATTTATTATAATTCAATTTATTTTTATTATGGTTTTATTATAGATATAATTAATGTAGCTTCTATATTACAATATAAGTTATATACATAATGTGCTCTCTCTATACGTATATTAGGGCTTATTCTATCATATTATTTATATACTGTTTTAAAATCACCTTACGGTCGTGAAACAAAGATGGCAGTGTGTTATTTATTATCTTGCTATATTTTTTTCTTTTTGTCATACAAAATCGGTGTACTAATTTCATGTTAGAGAGTAATTGGACCTAAGAGATGTTATTTCTGTCTTTGTATGTGTTTTTTTTTTACAAATATACACTCTCTATATTTATAGTATATTCCTTCTAATTAGTGTACTATGATATTTATACTCATGGTGAACACGTTATTTACCTGAATGACATCACTTTTCAGTTTGACGTTCTATTGGCGTAAATATTGACTAATATATTTAGAGAAGGGTACACTCGATTTATACGATCGCATTATATATATGTTATAGCATGGGTGAGCAAGCGCGCTTATAAATAATGTAATTACTAGTCTACTAAGTAGATATCTATAATATATAATATACCAGCACGTTTTACTGAGATGAGCATAAGATAACTAGTTTATATTTGGTATAGTTGATATATATGATGAGTATTAATATATCGTAGCTGATTACCGTTTATATGTCATCACATTTTTAGTTGAGGTGGATATGATTGGGATATGTGATGTGACCTACTATAGTAATAGTTGCACTCCCTTGAAGTATAGTTGTGGAGTTGTATTTTATGATAGTGATCTATGTAAAATCCTTTCAGTATTATTTATGTTGCTTTTGAATGATTGCATATATTTGATAAACATAATTTGGATAAGTATTAGAATAACAATTAAAATTATATATTAGATATAAATTTAAAAAGTTACAAAGGCTATAATATGATTGAGAGGAGCAAATATGTACGAGGGAAATAATTCAGGTAATATTTATCAGTA
>JABUQX010000897.1:92500-97500 GCA_015478945.1 Trachelipus rathkii
ATTGGTGAATATTGGTGTAGGGCATAGAAATGTTAATATTAAAAATAGTGCAGTGATATTGATAGTAATGATAATGATAGTATTATGATAGTGATAGTATTAATAATAGTAGTGCTATTTATATTTGTATATATAATATATATAATTATAATATATATATATATATAATATATATATATATTTATAGTTATATAATATTATATATATATATATATATATAATTTATATTATTATATATTTATATATATATGGTTGTGTAATGTGTTATATGTATTTAGGTTATGTATATGTATTTATGTATTTATATATGTATAGTATATATATATATATATATAGTATATTATTTATATATATATATATATATATATAAGTATATATATATATATATATATAATATATATATATATATATATATTATGTATGTGTTGTATTCAGGAACCGACCGGTGGGCCCCGCCCCGGCGCCGGCCCGCCAACCGGCCATTTTTAGCGACCCCGGCCCCAGCCCCGGCCCCGGCCAAAAATTAGGAAAAACCGGGGTTTTCTACCGGGGTTAACTGTAAATTTACACTAAATAAAAGAGGTTTAAATCAAACAAAATAAAATATATATTTTAATTCCATTACCCCTTTGTTATAAATTGATGCAAATGCATAAACATACCTAAATATAGTCATTTTTTTTTGGTATTTACTATGATTTCAATAAATTGAAGCAAATTATAATTTTTCCGAGTTCTTTTACCATAAAAATATTCGAAATTTGATATACCAAATGAATTCGGAAAAGGAAATAAATATAATTGTTAAAATATTAGTGTATTTATTTATTTAAAAACACAAAATTAGCTTTTCTGTCATCTCTATTTCTCATATCTCTCCGTGCCTTTCGTATATGCTCTCGGCCAAGTCTTCGTACCCCTGGGTTTTGCATACTCCAGCAACTCTCACAGCAAGCTCTATCCTGAGTTTTTTTCAGCACATGCGAAATCATCATGAAACATTCCCTTTGACTTTTCATACGGCAACAATCGCAAAACATTCCCTTTTTAGACTAATTATCAATTAAACATTCATTATTGTTAAACAATATTACCAAAAAAATTATAACATTCATGTAACATCAATAACATACTTAAAAAATTTCAAACACAAAAGAAAAAAAAATCTCTCTCAAAGCTGTATATATCACATCCCTGCCAATACTTGCAGTAAAACATATATAGGTGAAACCATAGATTTTTCAAGAAGAAAATCAACATACAGATGACCTGCACAAGGGCAGCATAAATTCAGCTTTAACAAGTCAAAGGCGTAACACAGGCACTCTATCAATATCAAAAATATAAAGATGATCAGAATATCAGTCACACGAAACCATCGAAAATCCTGGAATCCTTTTGCATTTATAAAAGTAACAACTACAATAAGCATCCAGGTGAAGTTAAGATAGATTTTTTACAAAATGAATATCTGAAAACATCAAATATTTCAACAACACACAGGAAGGATTACATGAGACTTATAACCCTTTGAAGCTGATGAGATCAAGAAAGAATGCAGTCCCTTAGCTGAAGAGGGTTCGGCGCTGTCTGGGACGTTTAAGTATTTAAATTAGTCGTTTCCTTTTTTTTAAAAATTTTAGTTTTATGGTACAAAAATCAAAGATGTCTTTATAAATTAACCTGTTTTTTACATTTGTGAAACAATTGGTTCATATATGAATAGAGACGTTGATAAATGGACATTAATCTAATAAGGAAAGTTTATTCAAAATCCAAACATTCTTCTATTCGTAAATCATAATTCATTCTATTGTCAAAGTGGTCTATAATATATATTAATAATATTTATTTTTAAAACGGAAAGGGATACATTTTTACGGTGATCCTATATCACGGCTAGGTGAAGACCCTGCTATTTTCTAATGAGTATATAAGGGGATACTTGGGATATTATATATATATTATATTTATATTTAATAATTTATTTATTATTGGCTCTTATCATCTAGTTTTTATTTCAAGAGATCTATTATCAGTTTGGTATTATATTGATATAGGTTTTTCTTCATTGAGTATGATTAGTTGTATATATTATTAGTAATATACTTGTATTTACTATCTATGATCTATTCTTAGGTATAATCAATTATTTTCCTTGGTTTTGGTATGGTGTTTTTATATTGGAAATTATTAAATGTATTCCTTTTTTTATTAATAGCTAACACCAATGAACTTAACTTGTAAATTATATACATCACATTTTATTAGGGTCACGAGAGGTATGGCAATGCCAGTGTTTTTGACTTGCTCTTCTTTCTAATTGTTTTAGAGCTTTATTTTCGTTCTACGGCTCCACTGCTCGGACCTACCGGCTAAATTCCAGAGGCAGAATGCCACCGGACAGGATTCCTTTGCGCCCACGGGCTTTTTGCGATGGCTTCCGGGAAATGTCATAGAGCCTGGTCGGGAAGTTCCCTTAGTGTGTAATTATATATTGCTTATAGTATATTATCATATATGTGTATTCTTTATTATTATAATTATATATATTATTTTGTAATATATATAATATATATATTTGTATATATAATTATAGATAAGATATTGCGGTATACTCATTTATGTAGGTTAATGACGCTAATATATAGTTATAGTAACTTGTATCAAATCTATAGAATATATTTTATTATGCTTGTCTCTATATTATATATATATAATTGGTATTTAGCTATATAGGTGATTCTTATTATAATACATCTATGTATAGTGTATATATGTATATTAAGTATGTTATATAGTAATGTATTTTTTATTCTATTATATTATACTATTATATATTTGCTACAATCTTATAATATTTATTTTATCTTATATAATAATATGTTTTATACTATGTACAAGTATATTGGCATATATAGTGGTATAGTATAGTATGAATATTATACTAAGTACTTATATAATTATTAGGTTTAAGTATAATATATAGTATATATTATAGAAACGTTAAATCTCCTGTTAACTCTTCTCACTTGTTACTCGGATCAAATTTTTTTGCGTTCTTTGTGGTAGGGTTCTGTACTGATATGAAATGAGTCATCTCGTTTCATGGATAAGGTTGATTGATTCCCACTATTTGATGGGAATGAATGATTATATCTCGCCCTTCATCGCTGCGACTCATCAATCCTCATCATAAATTATGATGGATTTTCTATCTAACTTTTTCTTTAATTGCATAGTATGTCTATCAGAGAACTATGTGGTTTAGTTTGAATTGATAGCGGAGAGAGATTATCTATTTCTGTCTTAGCTGTTATTCTTGATATGGGTTTAGTTTTGGGTATGACGGTAGAGATTTGGATTGTTTGTGTTGTATTTCTTTACATGTTAAATCTCATACTTAATCAGCTGATTTGTTAATATAGCTTTTATGGTTGCTGAATATAAACTCATCTCAAGGATAGTATAATGCTATATTTCGTATAAAGTATGTGTATATGATATATTTATATTAGTTTATAATCTTATATATTAGGGTATATGAGTACTATATAAAAGTATGGTAGGTGAGAGTAGCATATCTAATATATATATAGAATAAGGCTAATATATATATATATGGTGTAAGAAATTATAGAGATGACAGAACAAGCTCTAATTTTTATATTGTATGTTTCCTCAACTTTTAATATAATATAAAATAATATATAATAAATATAATTTAAATTAATTAATATAAATATTTTAATATTTTAATTATTAAACTATTATCACTCACGAATAAGATTTTTCGTTGTGTGATCGGTTGCTGATAGATAGAGAAATATCGTTTCTGGAGGCTCATTACAAGTGTCGTAAGATAGATGTTTAGATATCCTATTGTTTTTAGAAATATGTAAAAAAGATCAATGAGAAATATAATAATTTAAATATTATAGTATAGTTTCTTATAATCAATAATCATATTGTATTAAATTATCTTGAAAATATCATGGTTAAGTTTGGATTATTATGGCCTGCAAGAAAATTGTCGTTCTAACTTGTTTGTAAAATATATGGATAAGGATGGGTTGCATATATTTATAGTGCTTATCTTTTTCGGTATTTATTCATGATATCTGAAACGGTGTGTATATTCTAATTGAGATTCATATCATATAATTATATTTTATAAGTATATTCATGCTTGTCTTAGCTAATTGTATGTAGACCATAGCTATATATTAGTTCTCTTGATGGAAGATTAAGATGCGATAAAGTTAATTATTACATTTTATAACCAATTTCTACTCGTGCATTAGCGGAGCTTCAAGAAGATTTACGGTTCTAAAGTTCTCCAACTCGGTGTGTTTTAAAAATTATTTTCTACAACTAGTGAGCATAATAGTTAATTTCGCTATCACAATTTGTGTTTCGCCTGCGGATCGTGTGGGTAGTTTGTGGCATTGGGTATCTGTGATAAAGAATTCTATTAAAATATAAGTATGGTGGTGCGCGCTTGGCTCATCTCTAATTAGTGGTTCTGATGTGCTTTTGACTTTACCCACGTGTTCTCGTTATTTTGTAGCTCGATATGAAAGAACAGAAGGATCGTGTGGTTGTATATTTCGACGTTGACTCACTCTATACACTTTCATTGGCTTGCTCGCTGCGCCATCATCGTAGTTGTTTACATTCTACGGTCAATGTTATGGGTTCAAACATAAAAATCTTCTACGAAAAGCATAAAAATTTTCACGAAACTAAAATTCTTCATCGAAACCTAAAAAATTCTTTCGAAACATTAAAAATTTCTTTCACGAAAATCTGATAAATTCAGAAATAAATAATCAACGAAAATTACTAAAAAATTTCAACGAAAAACTAAAATTTTCACGAAAAAACTAAAAAATCTATACGAAAACCTAAAAATCTTCACAGAAACTAAAAAAATCTTTATTACGAAAAATTAAAAATTCTCCAGAATTAAATCTGAAAAATTTCAACGAAAACTAAAA